>SOPF01029038.1:0-84479 GCA_012979155.1 Hypericum perforatum | reverse complement strand
CTCCTCCCTTCTCCTCCTCCTCCACCGTCCTCCTCTCTTCTCCTCCTCCTCCACTGTCCTTCTCCTCCTCCTCTGCTGTCCTTCTCCTCCTCAAAATCAAAAAGGACTGAAATTGTAATTTGTCCCGCCAAATCACTCGAACAAAATAAGAAAGAGAAACTAATGTGTTGGTGACATGGCAATGATGTGGCAAGGACAGGTGGCCGATCAGCCTAAAATTCTGCTCGAGACTAAAGTTGTCCCCAAAATGAAAACACAGGTACTGAATTTGGAAAAATAAAACCACACGGTCTTTTTTTAGAAACAGGTAAATCACATGGTACTTATGTGTACTTTTTCCTAGATATATTAATTATTTATTATTTGGGATGAGTTGGAGTGGGGATGTCGGTGTGAGTAAAAAAGTGAGTGTAACGAGATGTGTTGAGGTGGATGAGTGAAAAATTATTAAATATTCCAAGGATGGTTGAGAATAGATTGAGTTGGGTCGAGGATGCTACTGCGAATAGTCTTAGCAACTCAATTTGATTACATTATTTTTCTGATACCCAGTTACATGATGGTTGTCTCAAAATGCAGCTTGGCGTCCCTCATTTTCAGTGTTTTAAAAATCGCTTTTCTGTTGGTGAGATCGCTACCCAAAACTAATCCTAGTCCATTTTTATTGCTAAAAACAAACATTTAATGTTTTTTTTTCGAGTTCGAACACTTCCACCCACTGCTCGTAGGTCTCTCTGCGCTCTCTCTCCCTATAAGTGGAGTTGTACAAGGGTTCTATACCCTCTTTATCTTTTTCCGCCACACAACACCACACCCCCTCCACCACCACTCTTCACTCAACCTCCTCCACCTCCTTGCCCCTCCTCCTTCCTCCAGCCCAGCCCTCCTCAACCCTCGCCTCCGTCCCTCGCTGTCATCTGCTTGTTAGTCCTTGTCCTGCCTTGCTGTCGACCACCAGACCCAGCCCTCGCCCCACCTCCAATGTCATTCGTCAGTCACTACCCTCACCCCGCCTCAGACCTCAGTCCTCTCCGGCAAAAGTCCTCCTCAAATCCTTGCTGGTCATAGTCCGAACAACTTCGGTCGAGCACCTCAGTCTGAGCACCTTCGACCGAGCACCTCCAAGAACCTTTGGCCGAGCACCTTCGGCAGAGCACCGTTTGGCCTCCTTTCCAGTTAACCTAGAGCGCACGTCGGTGCTCTCCGGGGGGTCGATCATCATCGACCTCCTCCTCGGATGACTGTTACTATTATATTTGTTATGCTTTCTTGCGTTTATCTCTATGTTGGTTGCTGTTTCGAGTCTATCTTGTTTGATGGTCTCGTTGTTTGTCGGCTTTGTATCTATTGCTTTTGCTCGACTCTATGTTGTTCCGATTTGAGATCCTCTCGGATCTCGATGTTTGTCCGATGCTTGTGGGTGGAGAATCTTGTCTCGATCGATTTACATCGGCCTTGGCAATCTGCTGACGTAAAACTCAGTTGTCCTCTTGACTTTGTTTTTTTTTTTTGATAAGTAAACACTCTAATTTTTTCACCCTTGCCAAGGTTTGAACCTTGGACCTCCTTGGGCCTCCATGAAGGAGACTTATACCACTAGGCTACAAGCCCTTAGGTTCCTCTTGACTTTGTTTTGAGTTTAATTGCCGAATCTAGCTTCGGTAGAACCCCGCCTCGATCGATGACCTTTGTGTCTATTCGATCGCCCTTCGTTACCCTCCTCACCTTGCACTCGTTGGACTGGCTTCGATTTCTGTTTATTTTTTTGACCACTTTAAACCATAAAAGAATTGTTTATTTTTTTCCCGCTCAATGTTGATCACTTTCCGCCGCTCAGATTTTTTGGACCAAGTGGTTTATAATATTTTTACCCACATGCTATAAGTTTGAGTCTATTCCATTGTTGGCATCAGACTTCATTATGATAAATTATTAAATTTTAACATTTGTCTTAAATAAAGAACAATTTTTTTTTTTATCAATTTCGAGAATTTATTATTTAAAAAAAATAATTTACAAAAATTTAATGTAGTTATGCTAGATGTTGAAAGTGATGAGAGTAATTTATCACTCCCAACAATAGTTTGAGATGAAAATTGATGGACAGATTTACGAATTGGACTCAAAGACTAATCAATTAGGAACTCAATTTCGGACTACAATATAAAAATTTTACACAAATTTTAATATATTTCCTAAAATATAGTAATCCAAAATTAAACATGCTTAGAATCCTTTTTTAATAAATATAAAGTATTTTGTCCATTCCAGGGTTTATGCCAAAAGCCCTACCCTACCTCCTCACAAACCCTCCCCCCTCCACCCCCGCCAATCGCTCCCGCTTCCGCCCCTCCACTTGTTCTTCTCAATTAAACTTAACTCTTCACCAAGCAAAAAGATTCCTCTTTTGTACCGAAGATGGCTGGTGCTCGGGAACTAACCTCAGCAACTGAGTTCCTGCAGGTAAAACACCTCTCTCTCTCTCTGTCTGTATCTTTTCTATGCTTTTGTGCCATTTTCTATCTGGGTTTGGTCCCTCCTTCGAAATTCTGCCTCAATTTTTGATCTTTTCTAAGCTATTGTGCCATTTGCTTTCTGGGATTGGTCCCTCCTTCCGATTTCTGCATCAAGTTTTGATCTTTTCTGTGCTTTTGTACCATTTGCTTTCTGGGTTTTGTCCCTCCTTTGAAATTCTTAGTGAAGGTTTGATCTTTTCTATACTATCGTGCCATTTCTTTTCTGGGTTTCTATAAGTTAGTTTGCATTGGATCGGTTTATCGAATTCAAAGTTGTTTTTCGACTCGGGTTCTTACCTTTAGTTCCTGGCAATGCAGGGAACCAGGCAAGCTCACTTCTTGCGGAAGGAATCTCCTGTTAACCGGCGACACCAGTTGTTGTTGGGTACTCTTAGGGGTGGTGGTCGTAGGGGACAAGCTTTGAATTTGAGATGTAACTGTGAATTGAAGCCTAAAGCCGTGGTCTCGGGTGATTTGAGCAGTTCTGTTAATAATGAAGTTGCAGCTGGTGATAATCCTTCACATGGTGTTGTGCATTTTTATCGTATCCCATTGATCCAAGAGAGTGCGATGCAGGAGTTGCTTAAATCGGTCCAGACAAAGATTTCCAATGATATTGTTGGGCTGCAGACTGAGCAGTGTTTTAACGTTGGTCTGTCTTCGGGTATTCCGGATGAGAAGCTCGGAGTGCTGAGGTGGCTCCTTCAAGAGACTTATGAGCCGGAGAATTTGGAGACCGAGAGCTTCCTTGAGAAGAAGAGGAAAGAAGGGCTCAGCACTGTGATTGTCGAGGTCGGTCCGAGGCTGTCTTTCACCACTGCGTGGTCAGCAAATGCAGTGTCAATCTGTCGGGCTTGTGGGTTGGCTGAGGTGACTCGGTTAGAAAGGTCAAGACGGTATTTGCTGTATACTAGGGGTCCCCTGCAAGATCACCAAATCCAGGAATTTGCTGCAATGGTGCATGATCGGATGACCGAGTGTGTTTATGCTGAGAAATTGATGTCTTTTGAGACTAGCCTGGTTCCCGAAAAAGTTCGATATGTTCCTGTAATGGAGAAGGGAAGAAAGGCGTTGGAGGAGATCAATCAAGAAATGGGGTTGGCTTTTGATGAGCAGGATTTGCAATACTATACCAAGCTGTTTAAGGATGATATCAAGAGGAATCCAACAACTGTGGAATTGTTCGACATTGCACAGTCCAATAGTGAGCACAGTCGACATTGGTTCTTCATGGGGAAGATATTGATAGACGGGCAGCCCATGGATAAGACTCTCATGCAGATTGTGAAGAGCACCTTGCAGGCAAATCCAAATAATTCTGTAATCGGCTTCAAGGATAATTCAAGTGCAATAAGGGGCTTCGAGGTCAAGCAATTGAGACCTGTTCAGCCTGGATCAGCTGGCCCATTGGAAACATCTAGCCGTGACCTCGACATCTTATTCACAGCCGAGACCCATAATTTCCCTTGTGCAGTTGCCCCGTACCCCGGAGCCGAGACTGGTGCTGGAGGTAGAATAAGAGATACTCATGCAACAGGTAGAGGCTCCTTCGTTGTTGCGTCAACGGCTGGTTACTGTGTTGGGAATCTGAACATAGAGGGATCTTATGCTCCCTGGGAGGATCATTCCTTCACGTACCCAAACAATTTGGCGTCACCGTTGAAGATTCTCATTGACGCGAGCAACGGTGCATCTGATTACGGGAACAAGTTTGGGGAGCCCATGATTCAGGGGTATACTAGAACTTTTGGAACAAGACTTCCGAGCGGGAAGAGAATAGAATGGATAAAGCCAATCATGTTCAGTGCAGGAATTGGGCAGATTGATCATACTCATATAACCAAAGGAGAACCTGAAATCGGAATGCTGGTTGTTAAGATCGGAGGGCCTGCATACCGTATCGGAATGGGCGGCGGTGCTGCTTCAAGCATGGTGAGTGGTCAGAACGATGCCGAGCTTGATTTTAACGCTGTACAGCGTGGAGATGCCGAGATGGCGCAGAAATTGTACCGTGCTGTCCGAGCCTGCATTGAAATGGGAGAAGCTAATCCTATTATCAGCATCCATGATCAGGGAGCAGGAGGTAACTGTAATGTTGTCAAAGAGATTATTTATCCAAAGGGAGCTAAAATTGACATCAGGGCTATCAAAGTCGGTGACCACACGATGTCTGTCTTGGAGATATGGGGTGCCGAGTACCAGGAACAAGATGCAATCTTGGTGAACCCCGAAAGCCGCCATCTGTTGCAATCAATCTGTGATAGAGAAAGGGTATCAATGGCTGTTATTGGATCCATTGATGGAGAGGGGCGGGTTGTTTTGGTTGATAGAAATGCCGTCGAGGAATGTCGTTCAAAGGGGCTCCCTCCGCCACCTCCTGCTGTTGATCTGGAGCTTGAGAAGGTACTTGGGGACATGCCCCAGAAAACTTTTGAATTCCATCGAGAGAGTCCGATTTTAGAACCTCTTGATATTGCTCCTGGAATTGCGCTTATGGATGCTTTAAAGAGAGTGCTAAGACTTCCATCGGTATGTTCCAAACGTTTCTTGACAACAAAGGTGGACAGATGTGTCACAGGGCTGGTTGCGCAGCAACAAACTGTGGGCCCTTTGCAGATAACCCTTGCCGATGTTGCTGTTATAGCTCAGACATATACTGACACGACCGGAGGAGCATGTGCCATTGGCGAGCAGCCGATCAAAGGCTTGATTAATCCAAAGGCAATGGCAAGATTAGCTGTTGGGGAGGCACTGACAAATCTGGTGTGGGCAAAGGTTACTTCTCTGTCTGACGTTAAAGCTAGCGGAAATTGGATGTACGCCGCCAAGCTGGACGGGGAAGGAGCAGATATGTATGATGCTGCAACTGCTCTTCGAGATGCTATGATTGAACTTGGTATTGCGATTGATGGAGGCAAAGATAGTCTTTCAATGGCTGCCCATGCAGGTGATGAGGTTGTTAAGGCACCTGGTAATCTGGTTATCAGTGTGTATGCAACTTGTCCCGACATAACAAAAACTGTAACCCCTGATTTGAAGTTGGGTGATGATGGGGTTCTGGTTCACATCGACTTGGCCAAGGGAAAGAGGAGGTTAGGTGGATCCGCGCTTGCACAAACTTTTGATCAAATTGGAGATGACTGCCCTGATATTGACGATGTTTTGTACCTCAAAAAAGTTTTTAATGGCGTCCAGGATCTTATTGGTGACGAGCTTATATCTTCCGGCCATGACATAAGTGATGGTGGACTATTGATCACTGCCCTGGAGATGGCATTTGCTGGTAATTGTGGCATTAGTTTGGAGTTGAGTTCAAAAGGGTCGAGCGTTTTTGAAACATTGTTTGCCGAAGAACTTGGTCTTGTTCTTGAAGTCAGTGGAAAACACCTTGATACTGTGGTGCAGAGGCTCAACAATTCTGGGGTGTCGGCTGAGGTAATCGGCCAAGTGACTGCCTCACCCAATGTAGAATTGAAAGTTGACGGGGTGACATATTTGAACGAGGAAACCACTCTCCTGAGAGACATGTGGGAGGAAACAAGTTTTCTCTTGGAGAAGTTCCAAAGATTGGCTTCTTGCGTGGATGCTGAACGAGAAGGTCTGAAGACTAGGCGCGAGCCTTCTTGGAATTTGACCTTTACACCGTCATCTACTGATGAGAAGTACGTCACTGCAGCTGTGAAACCAAAAGTAGCTGTTATTCGGGAGGAAGGTAGCAATGGAGACAGGGAGATGTCTGCAGCATTCTACGCTGCTGGCTTCGAACCATGGGATATTACAATGTCCGACCTTCTCAATGGAGCTGTCTCGCTTGATGATTTCCGTGGGCTTGTCTTTGTTGGAGGTTTTAGCTATGCCGATGTGCTTGATTCCGCCAAGGGATGGGCTGCTTCCATAAGATTCAATCAGCCTCTTCTCAATCAATTCCAGGAGTTTTACAAACGGCCAGACACTTTCAGTCTCGGTGTTTGCAATGGTTGTCAGCTCATGGCTCTTCTCGGGTGGGTCCCGGGACCTCAAGTTGGGGGTGTTCATGGTGCTGGAGGTGATCCGTCACAGTCGAGATTCATCCACAACGAGTCTGGTCGGTTTGAGTGCCGCTTTACCAGCGTGACTATAAAAGACTCTCCTGCCATCATGTTCAAAGGTATGGAAGGTAGCACTTTGGGAGTGTGGGCTGCTCATGGTGAAGGAAGAGCATACTTCCCCGACGATGGTGTTCTTGATCGTGTTAAACACTCAGAATTGGCCCCAATAAGATACTGTGACGACGACGGCAATCCAACAGAAGCCTATCCTTTCAATTTGAACGGTTCTCCCGACGGTATCGCTGCTATTTGCTCTCCTGACGGTCGGCATCTTGCCATGATGCCTCATCCAGAGCGATGTTTCTTGATGTGGCAGTTTCCATGGTACCCTAAGCACTGGGATGTGGAGAAGAATGGCCCTAGCCCATGGTTGAAGATGTTTCAGAATGCTAGAGATTGGTGCGACCGAGGCAAGTTTCCCCTTTTAAACTCTTCTGCTTCTTTCTTAGTTCTTGGCTTACCTTCTCACTGACAGGGTACTTTTTCCTTGACTTGCAGTTTGACTGTTCTTTGGCTCATCAGCATAAAGCATGACAATTTTGGGTCAAGAGAATATTATCTCTATTGCAAGTCTAATCTGCCCGAGGTTCTGAATTTTTTGCACGAGCAAGAATTTTGTATTGTAGGTTCTATGAACTTTTTTGGGGGCACAACTGTTGTATTTATACTGCATTAATTATTAATGAATTACGAGGCAAACTCTTGTTATCATGTGAAACTTTGTGTATTCATAAAAGGGGAACTTTGAAGCTAGTTCCTCATTTAAATCTTTGAAGAATAGTGTTTTCTCTTCTCCCCTTCAAAAGGCAGACATGGCATGTGTTTTCTTTTCTTCTTTCGCAAAAGCATGTGCTTTGTTTTTGCTACTTGTTTTATCTGTGTTCTGTGTGGCATCTTTTAATTCTTGCTGACCGTCTGATCTTTGATTCCTTTAAATATTTGCAATCTTTAAATCTGGCTGGTCAGGTGTCCGATTGAGCTACCTTGTGCAGGTGAATGAGAAATCTTCTTATGGGATGTATCTTTTTTCTTCGAAGTTTCTTATAGGCCTGATGTAGTTGTTATGCGAATATCTCCAGTAATCTCGCATTCTCTAAACTTATAAAATTGCATAGAGGTGATTTAGATTAGATTTAACGTGTGGAGTTGTTAATAGTTATGCGGTTCGCTGTCTCTGAAAATGTGAGTGATTTATACATGAGAAAGCGTTGTCTTTTGATTGAGTCATTGAGCCTACAGTAGGTCTACTCAAACTTTTGGATCCTTTTGTTTCAAAATTTGTCAGACCTGCTTAACTAGATAGCACAAAAGTTCTTATTACCTGAGGAAATTCCCATTACTCATCTTTATGTAGTAGATGAACTACTCATTTAGTCTTTGGATGGCATAATATGTTACTCTGGTTTTTGAACTTGCACGATCGGCCCACGCTCTATCAATTGCTCTAGTTATGTAAGCACACTTGGACTTTTATTTGTTGGAACAAAGTAATGAAGCCTAACCTCGTCTGCTGCCTGGTATTATACACTAGAATTACATACAAAAATTTGTTCACAGGAAGCCAGGAGGAGATCTGCTATTCCGCTGGTTTTCGGGCTTACAACGCTAACTGTAGACAGTGACATTGTTGGCCATCTCAGTTTATGTTTTGTTCGCTGTTCAACCAAGAACAGTAAGCAAAGATGTCTTTGTCTATCCCGTGCAGCAATTGCTCGACAGGACTTGGCAGATAATCGCAGATAGTGTTTGGACAGTCCCACCGGAATGTGGAAGGAACTTGTGCATTAACTTCAATTTCGAAGTCTTGGTTGACTGTTGCTGCATATTGATATGGATTATAATTTGTGTTCAGCATTTCTTGTTGCAGAGTAATTTCTGCTTGGCAATTTGGAAATAATTCTCTGTGTGAGCTTGCATAATCGGCAGCACCGACTGTGAGATTCGCCATTTGGTTTCCGAGGACCTGTATCTCTTCTTGCAAGCTGGCAACCTGAGGTAAGCATATATTTAAATTCGAAGTATTTCCAGAGCTTCGTTGATTTTCAGAGAACTAGACAGCAATCTCAGCCAAGAAACAGAGTTGAAACCTGTTGTTGTAATGCAAAGATGTGGGCTACACAACCATGTATGGGGTCCCGCATCCGAGCCAGTGCTTCGTAAGCCACCGTCATAGCAGCGTCGCCTCTGCAATCAGCTGGTAAGTGCATCAATAGCTTCGAGACGTTGCTTGCACCGAATACCTTGTGTACTGCTGCGAAGTGGCTTGCGGCCTGATCATAGCAGAAGTAAGGTGCGAAAACACACTCATTCGTGCACTTTCTCCTCAGAAACTTGCATGCTCCGCAAGAGGATCCCAACCCTGTCATTGTCCTATGCTTTTTTCACGGCTCTATGACAAGGATAATGTTCACTTGTACTACGAGTGGTTTGTTTGGACACTAGATTCGCTCTTTATATAGCCACTTATGCTTTTTTTTTTGGTTAACTTAAATTTTTGGTTAACTTTAATTTAGGCGAATCAGTTCTAACCTTGAAGTTTTAGAGGGCAATGAATTTTGTTTTTCTCTCGAGCAAATTTTCTCATTTTCGCATATTAGCAATTAACAATATCGACTCTTAGAAAACGAGATATAATTCGTTGATTATTGCGATCATACCCAAAAAATTTGGTAGTCCTTTCAGTTTTAGCCAAAATACGTTTTACTTTTTCTTGAAAGGTGGTCTCTTTTGGGTCTCCTTGATGGGCTACAAATGTCTTTCTCAATTTGGTCCAAAATCATGCACTGAAAAGGGCATTTTATTCTTCAATATTCCTCGCAAGTAAGACTGATATGGAAGACCTAATCATCATTATCCTTAGTTGGGCTCAAAAACTGATTAATAATGACCCTAGTTTAGTAGTTTAAGTAACTAGTTATGCTAAGACAGTGAGTCCTTTATCCTTTAGTTTATTAAGTGTATAGTACCTCACTTCTTATTGTCTAAAGTACGGAATGATAGTAAAGTAAATTGAGTGGTCGTCAAACTTCTGGAGTATTTTTTAGCGAACCTAGTCAATGATTGTTGGGTTTAGAGAGAGAGAGGGTTTTTTCTGAATTTTATATTCGTAAAATTTGAACCGTAAATATTTTTATCTAAAATCTTACTATTTTGCTTTTTAAAAAACTTTTGAAATTTGGTTTACCAAAGGGGCAACAACAGATTCAGAATTAGACTCTATAATATGGTCAGCTCCCCCAGAAAATATATGTTATAGATTTTAAATTGAAATCTGAATTTGTTGTCACTAGAACAAATTTGCTTTCTTTCTCGAACAGAAAATCCATTGCGAATACCCAACATAGCAGCACGAAGAGTTTCATGGAAAATTGTTGGATGAACACCATTATAATAGTATATCCATTTGTGTCGGTATCAAGCTGTAGCTGGTTCATTGCGGCTTTTAAACATGTTTTTTTCAGGCAGTATCGAAACAAAAAATTGATGTCCTTTTGTGGTAGATTCATAGCTTAAGGTAATTGGTCGTAGACTCAGTGACTCATGACGGCTTTTTGTCCGGTTCTAGTTATTTACCATTAGTATATATTTGCGGCTGTTCACACCTTTGTGTTAATCCGATAACTAAACTTCCACATTCTTATTCTTACACTTGAAACAGGTTTGGCTGTTGGCCACTTCCTTGCCTAGTGGGGATGATTTCTTAGGACTTAAAATGCGAGCTAACCTGCTCCCCGCATTATTTTTTTTGGTAGAAATTACTACCCGAAATTCATTGAGATGAATAACTCATTTTGAAGTTGAGTTGAATCTCAAATATACCAGAACTCTACCTACCTAGTTCTTACATAAACATGATAAAAAAATACTTGAAATTAAAAATTCTAGTTTATATTTGAATATTTGGATATCCGGACATTTATTAAGTCAATCAACATAAATTCGAATCAATTTTTTTTTTGGATAATGGCACAACAAACATTTAATAATGTTGAATTCTTGTTAACTTAATCTCAAGACATCCAAAAGAATCTTTGAAATGTGGTAAAAGATCATAACGAATATATAACAAAGTTATATTTTCAAACTTATGAATATTGATTAAATTACAATAACTTGTCACCTAAACTGTGTGATTATTAGTAGTCAAATTTTCTAGTTAAAAAGATGAATGAGTTTTTTTCTTTTTTTGAATACCCAGGTATCCGGCCCAGTCCATTATGGACTTTCAACGGGGGCGACTAATCCTGTTCGAGGCGGGTCCCGGGATTAAGGTTTTAAACTTCTCCCAACGTCGTTGCGGGGAATTGAACCTTAGTTCGCTCTTCCAAGTGCAGCTCCTGGCACCACTGCACCAACTGCGCGTTGGTTGAATGAGTTCCTAATGTATCTGCGCGTTGGTTGAATGAGTTCCTAATGTCACATACAAAATTAGCCCACAACACTAAAGGTGCGTTCACGACACTTTTAGGAGCGGAACACTCAGGCCTATATCAGCAACAGTTCAAAAGTGGCGAACGTTTATTTTGTTTTCCTCTGGTACTGTATGCTTCAATGCTCTAGAAATAAAGTTTGTCATGAGGCGAGTACCTGGGAGACACAAATGCCCATTTTCCATACATTATTTCCTACTTTTAGTCTTTTCATCAAACTTTGCAGTTTTAGTATAATCTTAAATTTGGTACCAACTACTGGTCACCTTTTTGTGGCAGCTTATCTAATTGTGGAGCACAAATACAGGGTAGTCCCTGTTGGACTATTTTGAACAATGGAAAGTTTGTTGATAAGTGAAGTTTTATTCCAATACCAAAGAGCATCCTACTGCTGAAAATTTGATGAATGCTAGGAGAGAGAACCAATAAAGAAATAATAAAAAGTATACTTAATTACTTTGTGATTTGACGGTTAAAAAAAGTGTCTTTTTCTCTAAATTCAGTCTCTGTGATTTTTTCTCTCAAATTTTTAATGTTTCGAGCAGTCCAGGTAGGTGCTCGGCTACATGTCCGTCCGCGTGGATGCTACATTTGCTAGGCATGGACATTCCATTTTGTTCGAGTCATGATAGTATGGTACGTATGTCTAATTCGATACCAAATTCGGTTGCAGAACCACAAATTTTTATCGAGAGTTCCATTGGTTTGATTCAAATTGTTTTATAAAGGTGGGACATATAACTTCAACTTTTTAGTTTACGACTTCTCCAAAATCGAGATATAACATTGTCAAAAATATGTCAGAAGTTAAATATGCAGAGTTATCAACATATTATTGACAATCTTATATCTCAATTTTAGAAAAATCATGCACTAAAAAGTTATAGATATATGTCTCATCTTCGTACAACAACTTAAATCAAGTCAACCAAACTCTCAAATAAAAAATTAGGATTTTCCAAACGATTTTAAGACTCAATTAGTCATTTATTATATGTCACGTCATCATAACTTGAACAAAATAAAATGTCTATGTTAGACGCCATTTTGGAAAATGTGGCATCCACGTAACAGATATATGGTCAAATACTTATTTGGGCTGTCCAGGACTTAAAATATTTGAGAAAATAAATCATGGGAATGAATTTAGAAAAAAAAGACTAACTTTTTTTTTAAACTGGTAAATTATGTGATACTTAAGTGTATTTATTCCAAAAATAATAATCACTCAGCGACTAAAATTAGCATGTACAATGTGTGCTTTATACATGCATGATGGGACAAATTATAAATGACGAGTTAAATAGTATTTGAGATAATGACACAAAACATAATGAAATTGACAAAACTATAATATTTAATTTTTATCAAATTAATTTCGTGTGAAAAGTTAATTAAAGAAAGTTATAAATGATGAGCACTATTGGTGGAAACGAAACCTTTTTTTTAAAGCTTTGGAGCATAGCAAAATGAAAGTTTCTTTCTCTATCATAAGAACAATAATCATTTTATCCGTATATAATTCGCTGCCATCTACCTATGTGCCTAGTTGCATGGCGAGCAGCTATTACACTAAGCAAGCTCTGAGAACCAAAATATAATTAGGAAAAAAAGGGCTAGCTCTTATTAACTAGTTAGTAGTAGTTCATCACCAATTTGACCTTGAGCATTTTTATCATCAATAAAGAATGAGATATTTGTGTTTTAGTCTCTCGTGTATAATTTTACAAATTTCAGGTTCCCATGTTCCAGAAATACACGGCACTATCCTTGTAGTTAATTTTGTTGTACAACTGGGTTCTTCTGTTGATTTTTTCCAGCCAAAGATCAGTCAAAAGAATCCAATTGTACATTTCAAATCGAAAATATTATGAACCATAGAATTATATTGAAAATATTATGAACTATAGAATTATAGATATATTTCTCATTTTTGCACAACAACTTGAATCAATTCAATATGACTTTGGAGTGAGAATTTTTGTTCGTCAATCAAAATATATTAAAAGAATTTTTTTATTAAAATATTTATTTAAATTTAAGACTAATTTAATGATTTGTCATGTGTGATGTCATCATGACTTAAACAAAATAGAAGGTCTACGTCGACATTATTTTGGCTCACGTGATGTTCACGTGGATAGACATGTGTGTGAACATCTACCCAAAACTCGAAAATATACAAGAAAATAAATTACATGGATTGAAATTGGACAAAAAACTACATAGTCTTATCTTGAAAAATGATAAATCACATTGTACATAAATATACTTTTTCCTATTTATTCTAGTGTTCAGGGTTTGCCACCTTGTTGTCGAAGGGTTAAATTAATTTAATCAAGATTCTGTTCTTTCGACCTGGCCATCACGATTTCCAAAGAATTTGACATCTTGAGCCAAATTAAAGAACTTTGCTATTGTTGATCGAGAGATGTGTTTAAAATTTGTTATCCGTACCCCCAATAAGTATTTATAATGGTCTAGATCCAAAATCAATAATCTAATATGGAAATTTTTCATGCCAAATAGCATCTCGCCTAACAACACAAAACATCCTAAACATTTAGGAGGTTTATGATTTAAGTTTTGATATATGTGATGACGTAACAATTTATCATTTATAAAAAATTTGTTAAACACCACCAAACTCATTGATCGATCTTATTATAAGTTTATAGATCGATTTATAATTTAACAACTTTCAAATATGTCGTTTCCTTTGGTTGGTCATTCAAGGATGGATTAAGACCGAGGATAAAGAACAATCAAGACTTGATATGTGTCATGATTAACAAAGTTAATTTTTGTGTTACTATTTACTATTAATTATGAAAAAAATATTATAAATTTTTTAATTATAAATTTGGTGTTTACGTGAATATTAAAAAAAATTCCTTAACTTACACTCAATTGTTTTTTTTGGAAAACCAAGCAACAAAAAGTGTACGTCCACTTTGGAAAAAAGTCTGCAAATATTATTTACCATTGCTTATTTCTTTTGATTGAAACGCCATGGATTATCATCACAAAAAAACCAATTACAGGGATTATAAAAAAATATTATTACGGGGATTATCACAAAAGACATTTATTGATTACCCGCAGACTGCCAATTAAGCCAGAAATTAGCACTACAACCTATCGAAATTGATAATTTTGTTTTCGTACTCCCATGATTAGCATACAATAATTATTAGGGTAAATTACATCTGGCCTCCTTTGGTTTGAGAAATTTAACTCTGGCCCCCCTCATTTGTAATTCGATTAAAAAGCCCCTTTAGTATGACGAAATTGTACCATTTGGCCCCTGAAACCGGAACCCGAGAATTTTCCGGTGAGAGATCTCATGAAAAGACAAAAGTACCTTTGACCGAAAAAACAAAAAAAAATCTCTCTCCGGAAGAGGAGAGAAAGAGGAGGAAGAGAAGGAGGAGGAGGAGGAAGGTGGAGGAGGGAAGAAGAGGGGGGAGGAGGAGGAGGGAGGAGTGGGACTTTCAGAGGGAGGAAAGAGGAGAAAGGAGGAGAAAGAGAAAAGTAGAGGAGGGCAGAGGAGAGGGGAGGAGGAGGAGGAGGAAGAAGGAGAAGGAGGAAAATGGAGGAAGAGAGGGGTGAAGGAGAAGAGAGGAGGAAAATGGAGGAGGAAAGTGGAGGAGGAGAGGGGAGGAGGAGGAGGGCGGAGGAGGAGGAGGAAGAAGGTGGATGAGGAGAAGGGAGGAGGAAAGTGGAGGAGGAGAGGGGAGAAGGAGGAGGGTGGAGGAGAGGGGAGGAGGGGAAGTTTCAGAGGGAGGAGAGAGGAAAGGGGAGGAGGAGGGCAGAGGATGAGGAGGAAGGTGGAGGAGGAGAAGGGAGGAGGAAGAGGAAGAGAAAGGAGGAAGGAGGAGGGGAAGTTTCGAAAGGAGGATAAGGGAGGAGGAGGGCGGAGGAGGAGGAAGGTGGAGGAGAAGAAGAGAGGAAGAAGAGGAAGAGAAGGAGGAAGGAGGAGAGAGGAGAAGGAAGGCGGAGGAGGAGGAGGAGGGTGGAGGAGGAGGGTGGAAGAAGAAGAGGAAGAAAAATGAGGGAGGGGGAAGTGGAGAGAGAGTGTTATTAGGTCAGGAGTATATTTTTCTTTTCCCGTGACCTCTCGCCAGAAAATTCTACGGTTCCGACTTCAGGGACCAAATAGTACAATTTCGTCATACTAAAGAGATTTTTTAATCGAATTGCAAATGAGGAGAGGCTAGAATTAAATTCCCCAAATCACAGGGGACCAGATATAATTTACTCTAATTATTAATTACAGAGATTATTACCAAAAAAATTAATTACAAGGAGGAATGCCGCCGTTAGCTACCAACCGTAACCCAAAATTAATGACTTTACCTTGTAACTAGCAAACACTAGAGTAATTATAAGGCGGCCAACTAACATCATTAATTATTAGTTACAATTTCTCACAATTTTGATCCAATGACTGAATTTTTATCCATGTTTGACAAAGAGACGAAAATATTTACGATATGTGGTCACATAAATTTTTTTTGTGTCGTGATCATCAAGATTTTTTTTTTAAAATATGGTTCAAATCACGGAATTTTTTTTCCAGGTATTCATGTGGATATTAAATTTGTAACTCTAATTTCTTAATTAATGGTGAACAGTAATATATAAAAAAAACCCAAATTACCTTTAACAAAAGTGTTAAGACATCACGAAACTCATTGACTGATTTTTTCTATAAGTTTATAGATCGATTATAATTTAATACCTTCTCAAATATGTTGTTTCCTTTGGTTGGCCAATCAAGGAATGATTAATATGGAGGATGAAGAAAGTTAAAGATTTAAGTGAATTGATTGAAAATATTCATATTAATAAAATGTATAAATCTTTTAATAAAGATGGAGATTAGTATATGAGTAATACAAAATACATCGAGAAAATCTTAATATGTTTTCTAAAGCATTTAGTTGAAAAGGTCTTCCATCCAAAGGAGATGGATGCCCTTTGATTAAATTCTCCATAAGCGCTGTTGAAATGGTGAAATATCGAATTCATTCGTTATTATTTGTAAGGGATGCTCGCTTGTTATGTATTGTTGGGTCGTCGGATAGTGTGTACTTGATTAGGATCGGACTATAGTCGAGGCAAGTGTTGGACATTTTTTCCGTAAGACGAGATTGCCCCGTATATTTCAGTGCACTACGGGCTACGACAATCGTCCCAAAGATACAATGACTATTTGGGCATTTCCAAGAACGTTGCACACATATCTCGAAACTTTCGGGCGAATCCTTATATACCCGAAACTTTCGGACTCGAGAGAAGAAGAGAGAAGAACAACTATTGCTAATGAATGCTTATGCAATGAGTTGTTGGGACAATTTGCAAATGAGGGGGAGAGGTCTATTTATAGGCAATGGAGGATGGAGATTCGATTTTGTAAAGAGTCATGTCCAAATTTTTATAATTTGTGTCCTTTGATTTTGTGTCCTTTTGGTTTTTTAAAACCAAATGACACTAATAGTCCAAAAGACACCAACCACAATAAAAGGACACCAACAATCCCCCACATGGTTAATAATTTAGTCCATGAGATCTTTCGACTCAAATCTCTTATCCCCTACATGAATGATGACCAATGCATGTAGACTCTAATCGAAAGTTCCGATGTGTTAATATTGCATCGAGATAGATAGCTTGCGGCTTTGAACTTTCTCGATGTTATCGGATTTACTCGCTGCTCGGTGAATTTGATGTCTTGAACCGTCAGCTTTTTGTGTGAACCAAGACAATAACATTCACACAATAATAATCCTAGTATATTTAGGTTCTCACGTTGTGTCCTTTTCGGTCATGGACCATATCTTGGATTCATAATTGTTTTTCTATTTGAAGCGGCCTCACTTCACACTTACATAGGTGATCTCCTATCGAAAGTATCCTGCCATACTCCACCTTCAACAAGGTATAAGAATCATTAAAAGCATAATGCTCAACCTAGCCACACCTCTGCAGGTCAGCACCTGGGCAGCTTCTGAGAATGAGATAGGTTCCAGGTGATTAGCTGAACCCTTCATAACTTAGTTGTCTTGTTGAACCAAGTTCGTGGGATCTCCACTCATCATGATTGAGTTACCTATATAGACGTCCTTTATTGTGTGGACTTTAATCCTATTTCCCTTACTGCATTATACATTTGATCTCAAATGATTCCTTTCATAAAAGGATCAACTTAATTTTCCCGAGACTTTATTAGAGATCAATTGTCTAACGGTGTTATGTCTCCGACCAATATATCGAGACTTATCATTGTATATTATACTTTGTGCTCTCCTATTATAGACAATGTATTAATACGTGTAGTGCTATAAACTCTAACTCCATCGTGGATCGAGCTATGCACGTTTACTTTAGAGGACTTCTAAGACATAGCTCCTCTTCCTCTAGTGATTATGTATTCACTCGTAGGTTTGGAGTCCTTGGTATTTGATATCCAGTTTGTGTCACTATATTCTTCTAATATAGCTAGATATTTAGAATAGTATATACCTTGGTTTATGGTATGCTTTAAATACCGTAAAACCCTTTTCAGAGTTAGCTAGTGACCCTTTTCTGGATTACTTGTGAATCTACTAAGCTTACTAACTGAGTACGCAACATCAGGACGATTGCAGTTCGTTAAATGCATTAGACTCCCAATACTTTGCGTATACCTCAGTTGCGATACTGGGTCGGTTTGTCATAAGCTTCGAATTTCTTGAGCATGATTTCCACATAGTGGAATTGTGTCAAGGTTATTTCATCGACTTTCCTAGAGAGCTTTATCCCTAGTATGATGTCTACTAGACCCATATCTTTCATGTCAAAACGGACCTTTAATATGTTCTTAGTTTTTCACAATAATCTCTTTACCGCTTTCCATAATTAGTAAGTCATCCACGTAGAGACATATAATTATGTAAGCTTTTTGTGTGCCTTTAATGTAATCACATTTATCGCACTTGTCAATCTTAGAGCTATTTGATAGCATCGTTTTGTCAAATTTCTCATGTCACTTTTTTTGGCATTTATTTTAGCCCGTATAGTGACTTGACTAGCTGACATACTTTATGCTCTTGACCAAGAGTCGCAAACCCTTCAGGTTGCATTTCTTAATTCTATTTAGGCTTAGGTACTTCGACCTTTACTAGCTACCCCCACTCTTTAAGGTAATCGTAGGAATGCTCCTTTCCTTTCCATAGCTCGTATGAGGTTTTAACCCTTTTTCTTGTGTGGCAACTTGCTTAGAATAAGCTAAGAGCTCAGCTTCCCCCCACATTTCTAGGATAAGCCTGAGCTAATCAACACTACGTTAATCATCTCCTTAAGAGTTTGATTTTGGCATTCAGCCGTACCATTCAAATGAGGCGAGTATGGAGCAGTCGTCTGATGAACGATGCCGTGTGCTCGACAGAGTTCTTCAAACAAAGCTACAGATAGAGTAGTCGTCTAACAAATAATGTCGTGCTCTCGACTGAGTTCTTTAAACAGAGCTACATATTCTTCTCCTCAATCACTTCGGATCATTTTAATTTTTCACGCTGAGTTGATTTTCAACCTCATTCTTATACCTCATAAAGGCCTCAGTAGCTTCGCCTTTACCTTTAAGAGATATACATAACCGTATCTCGTGCAATCCTTAATAAATATGATAAAGCATATTTTTCCGCCTTTAGTTTGCACGTACTTCATATCCGTATGAATTAACTCAAAGGCGTAGTACTTCTTTCCACCAAATGGAAAGGTGCTTTGGCCATTTCAGCCTTCACACATACCTCACATTTATCGGAAGGGTTAAACTCTAGATTCGGTAATAAATTTAGACTTACTAATTTTCTTAGCGAGTTTAAATTTATGTGTCCTAATTTATTTGCCATAAATTAGAACACTCGGTCAAAATAAGAAGAAGTTTTAACTTTATTCTACCCATCAAAAGTATGGTGTATAGTTAATACGTTCATCTTAAAAAGCCCCTTTCCTAGGTAATCCTTGCATACAAATTTGACCCATTTTGGTCAGTACAACTTATCAAATATAAGCTTTAAAATTTGGCTTTGTTTAATAGTGAGCCAGAAACTAAGATTTGCTTAACAATCAGCTTTTAGGACCACCTTGTCTAGTCCGACGAGTGTCTGAGCAGATGTGTCAGGTAGCTCTTGTGTCCACTCTCTCGGATCATCCACTAGGTCAGCCTTAAATACCACAGCTGACAGATCCATCTCAGACATATCTTCAGCTAGGTTAGCCTTACCTTTATTGTCCTTCTTTGGCTGGTGACAATCCTTAGCTATGTGACCGGGTTTTCCACATTTGTAGCAATCACCCTTATCTTCTTGTTCTTGGGCTTTTGCTTCTCCTGCTTATTCCCGGAGTTCTTCCTCTTCTTGATACCTTTCCCTTCGACAAGGTTTATGGTGATCTCAGAGATAGCCTTGCCTTGCTTGACTTTGGACTTTCGGTTATCTTTCTCAATCCAAAGTCTCATGATCAGGTCTTCTAGGCTCATGTCCTTCCTCTTATGCTTGAGGTAGCTCTCGAAGTCCTTCCAGAGCAGGGGGAGCTTCTCGATCATTCCAATCACTTAGAAGGACTCGCCGAGTTATATTCCTTTGGCTTGGATCTCGTGAAGGATCAGCTGCAACTCATGCACTTGGTTGATGACCTTCTTGGAGTCTACCATCTTGAAGTCGAGGAATCCCCGACGATAAATTTCTTCGTCTCGGCATCCTCCATTTTGTACTTCTTCTCACATAAACTCCACAGCTCCTTAGTAATCTTGACTACCGCATAAACATTATAAAGTGTATCATCTAATCCGTTCAAGACATAGTTACGGCACAGGATGTCACTATGACTCCACGAAGGACGTTGATCTTTTGTTGATCCATCTCATCTTTTGCAATTTTTGTTTCGTCCTCTTTTAGGAACCGAACTAGGTTGAGCATGGTCAGATAGAACATCATCTTTTGCTGTCACCTCTTAAACTTGGTGCCATTGAACTTCGCTGGCCTTTCGGCGTGGACAGTTCTTGGTACCGTAGTCAATACGACGATGCTACCAAATATTTTTCTCTGGGATGGATTGCAAATAAGGAGGACCCCTCTATTTATAGGGGTAGAGGCTGCCATCCCGAAGGGCCACAAGCACACTGTGAACAGACACATCATGTGGCCAGCAGGCTGTCTATGAGCGGTCGTGTCTCTTCGGAGGCTTCTGGATAGGCATTCAATCTTTGCGTCCTTTCAGATAGCTGTCTGACTACCATATCTAGTCCTTATCGCGTCCCTTCGCTGGTCAGCCTTATCCACCAGCCTCGTGTCTTGTCACAGACAGGGACCTTATCCTCCTCTCGGCCTCGCATTCTGTTGCTGTATGGGTTTCAGATTACTCCAAAATTTTCCAAAACATTTAAGGCTCCTCCGAGCTCCTTATGATGTAGCGATCGTGCAAAGTGCCAAGTGCACCTCAATGCACCCAAGCACCCACTCTCGGCCTCAAGCCCGTGCCTGTTTCCAGCCTCGAGCCCATTCCTGGCCCTGGGCCTACGCCTGTGCCCATGCCTTAGATGGTGCTTTGCACCATCCTGTGTTCGTGCTCGTGCTCGGACGGTGCTAGTCGATGCCATCTTCAAGTACACAAATCTCGTCTTACGATTGTTGGGTCGTTGGATGATGTGTATTTGATTAGCATCGAACTATAGTCGAGGCAAGTATTGGACACTTTCTCCGTAAGACAAGATTGCTCCGTATATTTCAGTGCACTACGGGCTACAACAATCGTCCCCAAGATACAATAACTATTTGGGCATTTCCAAAAACGTTGCACACGTATCTCGAAACTTTCGGGCGAACCCTTATATACCCGGAACTTTCGGACTCAAGAGAGGAAGAGAGAAGAACAACTATTGCTAATGAATGCTTATGCAATGAGTTGTTGGGACAATTTGCAAATAAGGGGGAGATGTCTATTTATAGGCAATGGAGGATGGAGATTCGAAAATTCACGAAGACTTATAAAGAGTCATGTCCAAATTTTTATAATTTGTTCATACTCTTTCATAATTATTTAACCAATTTGTGTCTTTTGATTTTGTGTCCTTTTGATTTTTTAAACCAAATAACATTAATAGTCCAAAAGACACCAACCACAATCAAAAGACACCAACATGTATATCGGATGTAAATTGGGCGTACCATTTTTTTTAAATAGAAAAACTGGGTGTACCTTGGGGCGAATAATTGTTATTACAATACAAATTTATCGTTTCAAAAACATTTTAGAATGTACTTTTTCTAAATTAAATATAACTCTTGAATTCATAAACAATGAAACGGAGCTAAAAATATGAATTAGTTTGCTCTTAATTTTCATGAAGGAAATTTAATGTACAACAGCTTTGCTCTTTAATTTTTTTAACATTTGCTGTTCATATTAGTATACTATTAGATCCCTATAAAAAAGAAATTTTAATTATATTTTTCACGTATGTAAATTTAAAACCATTATTCCAATCGTAGAAGTTTGGCCATCAACTCCTAGTGGTAATGTTCCTTACCTCCTTATCTACGACCGCGCTTGTCTATTTGCGATGGCAACCACAATAAATCTAATTTATTTCTTCAAGGAACTTCCTTTTTTTTCTGAACCAAAATAAACGAGGAACTTTGAAGCTTCTAGCATGAGGGGACCAACCAGCATAAATCTAATTTCTTTCCTTTTTTTGAGGAAAATCTAATTTTTTTTGTCTGAAGGAAACAAAAACGAGGAACCTTGAAGCTTCTAGCATGCGGGGACCCAAAAATAGACTATTCACTAAGATAACAACCTCTAATAATGCTAAATACAGACGAAAAAAATAAGACCAAAACTTTAGAAACATACAAATTGTTGAAAACCATTACTTTTCATCCTTAACCAACAAATAAAATTATTAAACTAGGGCATAAAATGCCATGAGAATTTTAGTGGCACAGATAACACATTAAACGTCATCCTCAAATTGAACTTCAAGTTAACTAACTTCCGACACGTGGTGACTATGCAATCTTCTTTGTGTGGCCGTGATGAACTTATAAACGAAATCACAAAATGTGACAATTGGTGATCACACAAATTTGGCAGTTATGAATAAGGAAATTGGTATCAAATAATATTTGATTTAAAAAAAAAAATTAGGCCACTATAATAAGTCCAGTCCTCCTCACTCAGGCCATACTCACTCGAGTACACTCAATAATCTCATCGACTCCTAGGTAGAGGCTCGAAACCAACATCAAGCACCTCTGCAATGGCTACCATCCCAACCGTTGGAGCTGTTAAAGCACCGGTACTATAGCTAAATCTTGTAGCTATTTTCCAATTATTTGTTCTTTGGTAACTTTGTATAAATTTCAAATATTGATTTGATCCTGGGCAATTTAAATTCGGTTTAAACAGTTAATTGAGTAATCTTTACAAGTCAGAAAAACAATTTTATAGTTCGTCACAACATAGAAACAAAATGATCTTTGTGACCTAACGTGTCACAACGATGGTAATTTTTTCTTAAGTTCCAAGACATGGAATTTCAGACTCTGAAGTCTCCGTTGGATGGAGGATTATTAAGCTCGTGGTTGCTTTGCTTTGTGGTTGTATGGTTGGTTTATAATTATATTAAGAATCGAGATGTAACAATATAAATGGTTATGAGTTTTTCATACATGTTAAATGTTATTACTTATACATGTACACAAATGTATTTCACTTATTGTGCTATTAAGCACTACAATTCTCCTAAAATACAAAAGATATTTGACTATCTAATAACAAATGGTATTAGATAGGCGCTATTTTGGCATACATCTTTTAGCCTCGATTTTACTTTCTTCTACAATTTTCCCCAATCTTTTTTCAAATTTTGAGGCCTCCCAATCCCAAAATAAAAATAATTTATCTGCTATAGTTAATAGTCTTCATCTCTGGTTGGGTATTCCCCTCATGTTTCCACTTATACCCAAAAGCTTCTTTCCACGTGTATTTCGGAGTCCGGATGACCCTTCTTTGACTTTTTGTGATGGTTTTTTGAACCTAGTACTTCTCGTTGGTGTCATAGTACCAAGCCCAAATGACTGAATAGCTTCTCTATGGCCCATTTCGTGGGTCTCCGTTGGCAGCTGCAACCCAAACGCTCTCACCTCTTTCTTTTTTAGTATCCCATTGTTCAAATAAAAGGCTCATCCTTTGTGGTTGCAGAAACGATTGCTAACCTCGTTATTTTTAATAGACATCTATATATTGGCATTGATTGTTGCAAGAGTTAGTTTTATTCAGTAATATTCTATCTAGATACATCAAATACATAACATTAAGCGACGTAATTTTGGATTGAATGATGTAAAAACTCGATGTCAGAACAGCATACCTCGATATTATGTGAGGTTATGTAAAATGCATGCAAACTTTTGTTCCTATGTGAATTTTGTTTAAAGAGCATCTAAATTCTAGCAAATGTTAGAGGATCGGGTATAACGTTTGTTCTCAATATTTGGATGGAGCCATAGTTACTCATTAGTTCAAAGAAATTCTGAGCACATGATGGATTTGGATGTGAAAATGCAGTTGGCCTTCAATGGATCCGGATCCGGACCCTCTGTCCCAGCCCCAGCTTATTTTGGATCAACCCTCAAGAAGCTGAGCCCCAGGCTCTCATCTCCCAAGCTGACATCCGACAGCTTCAAGGTCTTCGCGGACTACGAAGAGGAAAAGCAGACCAACAAGGACCGGTGGGGCCAACTCGTGACCGACATGTCGGATGACCAGCAGGACATAACCAGAGGGAAGGGCATGGTGGACTCCCTCTTCCAGGCACCCCAAGAAACCGGCACCCACTATGCTGTCATGAGCTCCTACGAGTACCTTAGCACCGGTCTTCGCCAGTAAGTACTTCCCGGCCGGCCGGATTAATCCGTGTTTAACGATAATCACGACTCATAGGTTCGTGTTTATGTACATACAGGTTTAGCATGGACAACACATTGGATGGTTTGTACATTGCCCCTGCTTTTATGGACAAGCTGGTTGTCCATATTGCCAAGAACTTCATGAACCTGCCTAACATCAAGGTACATATTACATTGTATTGCAATATACCTGAAAACGTATTACACTAAAATCTTTTGGAAGTGATATCTTCGTGATCAAAGAAAACTATTAATTTATCAAGATTTTTATAAAATAGAAGTTTATGTTGTTACATTAACACTAAAAAAATCTATGTTTAAATTACTTAGGATCTCACTATCTACTTTTAATTCTAATGTTAAATTCAATTGAGATATTTTTTTTCAAGATGATAATTATGATGACTATTTGAAGACATTTAAAAAATATGAATAAAATCTATCAAACAAGAAATTTTAGTCCAAACTAATATCTTAATTTTTAAATTCATAAAGTATTTAAAAATTATGTATTTCTTAAAAAATATTGATTTATACAAAAATTGAGATCAAAATTTAGCACTAAAATTTTCAGAAATAGTATTAGTTATTACGATAAAGTAATTATTTAATTTTAGCAAAGATTTTTTTTTTTTATCATTTTACATAATAATTTTTTTTTTATGTAGATATGATTCCAAAATTAAAAAACAAAAGTGTAACAAAGTGAGATATGATGAATGAACACAGGTTCCACTTATCTTGGGTGTGTGGGGAGGCAAAGGCCAAGGAAAATCCTTCCAATGTGAGCTTGTCTTCCGCAAGATGGGAATCAGCCCGATCATGATGAGTGCCGGAGAGCTGGAAAGCGGGAACGCCGGCGAGCCCGCGAAGCTGATCAGGCAGAGGTACAGAGAGGCGGCCGACATCATCAGGAAGAAGGGAAAAATGTGCTGCCTCTTCATCAATGACCTCGACGCAGGAGCTGGTCGGATGGGAGGCACCACACAGTACACTGTAAACAACCAGATGGTGAATGCTACACTCATGAACATCGCGGATAATCCGACCAATGTGCAGCTCCCCGGAATGTACAACAAGGAGGACAATGCCAGGGTCCCGATCATCGTCACAGGGAACGACTTCTCGACTCTGTATGCACCTCTGATCCGTGATGGACGTATGGAGAAGTTCTACTGGGCGCCAACCCGTGAGGACCGGATCGGTGTCTGCCTTGGAATCTTCAGGAGTGACAATGTTGCCAAGGAGGACATTGTCAAACTGGTTGACACCTTCCCTGGCCAATCTATTGGTAATATATGAAAAAAAATACTCTTCTCTTGCCTGCGTTACATATCAACGTAATGATCATGGAACTGATTTTTTCTGTTCTTTCTTGTTGAAAATTGAGACAGATTTCTTCGGGGCGTTGAGGGCGAGAGTTTACGATGATGAGGTGAGGAAATGGGTGGCCGGAGTCGGGGTGGAGACCATCGGGAAGAAGCTGGTGAACTCGAGGGAAGGGCCACCGACATTTGAGCAGCCGAAGATGACAATGGAGAAACTGCTCCAGTACGGTAACATGCTGGTTGCAGAGCAGGAGAACGTCAAGCGAGTCCAACTGGCCGACAAGTACCTCAGCGACGCGGCCCTCGGCGACGCCAACAAGGATGCCATGGATAGAGGAACTTTCTACGGTTAGCTCCCATGATCCCCTAGAGGTCTTCGTGGGAGGTTTGCATCTTTCCCTCCCTCTCAGCTCGTTAATTTTCTTATTCCGTTATTATCATTCAAATGTGATCCGACTAGTTAGATCGTGATCGAACAAATGCAAGGTCATTAACTCGGACATTAATTAGACTAGTGGTCAACATTGTTGATCATAGTCTAGATAGTAAGACGGGTGGTCACATGATTGGACCGACCGATCAAGACCAAACTGATATTTCCGAGCTTTTGTTAATATGATTTTATGTTAATTTTGGGTTACAGGTAAGGCAGCCCAGCAAGTGAATAATGTGTCAGTTCCAAGTGGATGTACTGACCCAGGTGCTGACAACTTTGACCCAACAGTCAGGAGCGATGATGGGAGCTGCCTTTACAAATTCTAGGGAGGCCTTTGTGAGGGGTTTAGATGGGAATAATAGCCGGTTTTTAAATGTGATGTGAGATTGTTTCTAATATTATTCCAACTTTCTCATGTTGAAAACAATCGATTGTTGTCCCTAATTAATTCTGTCTTAGTTTTCCTTGAGAAGTGAACGTTAAGAGTGGATGACAATGTCAGGCTTTGATATGGAATATTATTTACTCTTAAAGTCTGAACAACAAAAATTTCGGGTCAGGTATTATATTTACAGACTATCATTACCAGTGGGGAGCAAAAGCACTGAGAAACAGCAGCCTTTAACATCATTCGGGTGCCAGGTGAGTCACATTGGCCATTCATCCTCGACACATAACGGGTCCGAGGAATCTGACTCCGGCTTCAGTGGCTGTCGAGTTTGGCCGATGACACAAACCAGAGTTTTAGCATTCGGCTTTCACTGCAACATCGCATTCATCGCCCTCCTTCAGCTTTTCGAAGATCTCTGCATCATTGAAACCTACGTAATCACCGGAGATTTTTTAGACAAGAAGCTTCGGAGACACTACGCAACAGGCCTAGACAAGAAGATTCACAAGTACCTGTACCAAGCTCTTCAATTTCATCTGGAGAAGGCCATAACAGCTTGGTGCCAGGTGACGGTGGATCAAGCGTCATCCAATCCGACTTGGAACAATCTTCTCTACATAGTTCATTTGCTTTCAGCCAGTCATCGAGCTTTCCCATATTGTCGAATGATATCAGGTCAAACAAATCATGATCGTTGTCCCTACTATCCACGGAAAAACAGAAGTTGATGAGAGAAGTTGAAGTTTAAACATTTTTGTTAACTAACTTGAGAGAGCACGTGGCTTTGAGGAGCAAAGCATACATTGTCTGAAGATGCATATTACTTTGGACGAAGACAAGATCACGAAGCCTTTGGTGCTCTAGACAGTTACTCGAATCATGAAGTTGGTCAAAACGAATGTGGTTCTGAGTAGAACCAACTGAACTGCAGGTTTGGCTAAGGATGCGGACTGCCAAACGAGCCAAATTCGGGCAGCTTCCTCCATATGTCGACCACCATTCGTCTGTGCAGGAACTTCATAGTTAGTACAAAAGTCTTACTTAGAGAAGAAGGAAACCAAAATCATATAAACTACAATCCATAAACATGTCAATGAAAAGCTCAGCCCACTGCATGAAAAACATCCAGTTGCTTGATCACACCACAGAATATATCAGCTAAAAAGTAACAATTATTTGCAGATTTTCAGGATCTAATCAGAATAAATGAACTTTTTGGTACAAGCAATGGTCATCCTTTGCAGGTGAACAACAATGTAGCAGCTAAACAACAATTCAATAAAAAAGAAAGGAGACTCACCAGGGAACATTGTGTCTCTAGCTCTAATTGCTATTTTCCTCCCGAAATCTCTGGTAGCGTTCTTATATAAGCCGACCTCTCTGATAATCTTATCTTGAACTTCGGTCTCAGGAACCAACTTCTCTATGCAATCAAACATCCCTGAAAGCATGTCACTGTGCACGACCCCTTCAATGCTGCAAAAGAACTTCGGGTTTAGGACAAACCCGGCAGCGTGAAGAGGTATATTGCATCTTTCCCACCAACGATCGATGATTTTCCAGAGTACAATATACTCCTCCCTCTTTAAAAGTTCTTTCTTGATTGTTTCTTTCGCTCGGTACATGCCTGCATAGATATACCCCATAGCTGGCCGAGTCTTGCTACAAGCTATTCGTAAAATCCGCAAGAGGGGGATCGTCAATTGAACAATCTGGCGACAAGAGGACCGAAATGATTCGTCATTTATTAGATCCAGAAGTTCCAGTGCCTGAAGTTTCTTCGAATATGGCGAGGCTATCCACTCCTGTGAAGTAACCATAGAGTGGAGATTATGCTCAAAGTGAACTATCCTTTTCAGAGATGAGAAGTTGGTAGCAGCATCAGTCATTCCTGGTTCAACAATATCCACCCCGAAAGTAAATTTTCTCATGAGATTCAAAACCGGACTGTTATTGTATATAAATCTTGTCATTGACTTGGCTTGTTCAATCACTTGTTTTATCCAGTCAACTTCTGCAAAATCCCGAAGTATAAATTTGACGCAATGAGATGCACAAGGACCCCAGTAAAGACTAGGAAAAGTATCCATTAGCCTCCTTCCTGCAACAATATATGGATCATTCACACTTGTTACGACTTGCAGAACGTGTCTCGCTCCAACCTCCTCCACCACTTGCCGAAGCACCTCATAAATAGCATCCGGAGAATTGATGGTATCCGCCAATACATCAACGGATTTCAAAAACACTACACGTTGAGGACAGTAAACAGAAAAGCTTAGCAATGTCCTCCCAGTTAACATGGTCCGTTGATCAACCAGTATGGAGCAACCGGTCGTTCCCCAGATAGCAGTGTTCTTGCTGACTATGCTCTTTGCTTCTACAACTGAATTCTTCAATATCCAACCACGAAGGTCGTGGTAAGAAGGTCCGGCAACCTTCGAACCTACTGAAGCAATTGCATCAAGCATTGGCTGAAAGTACTTGGAGTTCACAGCACTCAGAGGGCACCCAATATCGTACAAGAACCTTGCTATTGCCACATGGACATGATAGTGGTTCGCTCTCTTAGCACCAACATGCCCCATACCATTACAATGTATAGCAGGAACAGCATTGACAGTTACATCAACATAACCATCACCGTTTTCCATGGATCCCCGGCCACTAACTCTCCCCTTCTTCTTCCTCCTTACATCGTCCACCCCATTCCCCTCTACATCTCTTCCAACCAACAAACTAGAACTAGGGTCCACCGACCCCATCGGTTCGCTAACGCTCACAAGTGCACCACCAAACCCTCCCTCGGGCTCTACGCCAACTTGGTTTAACCCGAAAACCTCCTCATTAGTCTTCCGCTTCTTCCTGTGCTTAACCGCGGCCCCGTCCAAACTGTTCTGCATTTCAAGCCTGATACCGGGAGGCACCTTCAAGCAAATAGATACATTCCCCTTCTGACAAGCCAAGTGCTCCTTAACCCTATGAATCCCACCTCCCTTAAATAACTTGCTACAATACACACATTGCAACTGAACTTTCTCCCCTATCTTGAACATCTGGCAATGCTTCCAAGTAGGATCCTGCTTCTGGGTTCGCACTGGACCAGGATCCGAATTCGATTCCATTCTATAAAAAAAAACAAACCCTTCAACAATTTAACCAAAAAGAAAACAACCCAAGTTGGCCAACTACATTAGCAACGGTAAAGACTCAAACTTTATCCTCCTAGTGATTTTTTTTTAAACTACTATCTTAGCCAAAAGATTTAAAGATTAAGACTTTAAAAAACAAAAATGGAATTCAATTAAAGGGGAATGGGAAATTGAAGAACTTACTTGGAAATTCTGGGAGGTTTGTTGGTTTCCCTCTCTTTGTTAAGGATTTGGATTTGTATTCCAAAGGATCGGGGGTAAGAGAACCGGATTGAGATTTGCGGTTCAGAGGCGGCTCGGAGATTGGTTACCGGCTGGACCGGGTAGGCTGAGGGTTAAGGAGGAGATGGGTGCTGTGTTTGGTGCCCGTTGTGCTTTGGGTTGGGGTGGATTGGGTGAGGGTCAAGGGGAGAGGGGATGAGACCGGTTTAGGAAAACCGGGAAGTCCCGGTTGACTGCCATTTCGCCTCCGGTTCACTCACGTTTTTATTTGGTGGTGTTGTCGAATACAGAACACCAATTTTTTTTTTTTATAATATTTAATTTATGCAATTGAGTATAGATGATTAAACGAATTTAGATTTTGTTTTTTCATGTTCACGAAAAATAGAATTTGAACCTTCGATGTTTTTAAAAAGTTAAAATTTATTTTCGTTATACTCACCAAACATTTGACTACATGAAATTTCAAGGAGTGCACGTTCACATGTATTATATTTTCGTGCAGTACCTGCTATGGAAAAAATCAGAGAGTTGTAATTAAACATGGGAATAAAGATTACGTACCATCTTCTACTCGGTCAAAAAGAATAATTAACCACCTTTACACTAAATTGGTCTCACTAACCCTCCATACTCACTTAAAAAGGACAATTAACTCCTTCCTTGATATTAATTTTTTTAGTTATTGGAGTCAAACCATAATCAAGAATGACATACACATCAGCATCACCAAGTCCACATCATCTGCCGTATGATCTTAATATTCCCCAAAATTATAATTAAACAATTTTAAATACCAATCAGATAAATGATAAAATTTCTAAAGTTTGTTACTTCCACTACCCCGAACATTGCGTCGTTCTTTTTTTATATTGGCGTGTCATGATCAAAGAAAGCTAATCAGAAATAAGTAGATGCAAACCATCATTCCATTCCACATGACTTGAATGTCATTCATATCACATAAATTTTTACTGGATTAACGAATTGTGATTAGAATTAAATCAAGGTTCGCCTAATTTCAGCATGCTATTGTAACTTCTGTTTTATAAGTATAATCTATTGCAACACTTTGTGAGTTGTTTGATCTTTTGTGCTTGACCCTATTCAGAAGTTTTCCTTAAGTGGTTGAGATAATTTTGTAAAGATGTTTAAACTTTAAAATGGATTATGGAAGATGGATTGCTTTCCTCTTCAAATGCTTAGTTAGGGTTATTGTTGGGTAGAGAGATATGGGAGGAGGTTTGAGGATGGCCTCGACGGTGCGGGTGGTTTAGGTATTTTTTTTTAAATTAATCATAAATTTGAGGATGTCTGAACCTTTTGTCACTTTGCATAAAAAATACATTTTGGTCAAAAATATTTTTTACTTGGCTAAGCATTTGTGAAACAGCTCCATTATGGTTAAAGAACTTGACCCACTGAAATTTGAATCAGTAAAATGTTATTCAATTTTTTTCCATTCGTTCCTGCTAAATATGAAAATTTTCGCACTAAATATATTATCTCACAGTATTCCATTACAATTGAATGAGTTTACTTATCAAATAAAATTGATATAGTTTAAAAATACTATATATGATTATTCCCACGACACCCACTTCACTGATGTGCCGTAATCATAGTCAATATCTATGTTAACATAAACTGAAAAGCAGATCGATTTAAAAAATATGGGCATAGTCGCTTATATTTTTTGACCTTGAGAATCAACCGCACCCTAAACTTTGTGCGGTTATCTGAATAAATAAATAATTACTTTTTTTCATGTCAATTCTGTCTTTTTACCAATTTGATAACCATGTCAAATAATATAACAAAGTAGATAGATTATTTTTTTTTCAAAAAAAATAATAATTAACCTGAGCGTGCCACAAAGACGGGGCAACCGCATGATAGAAAGGTTAGCGACATCTTGTCTCACACACGCGAAGCACTCGCGTGGATTTCTGCCTTTTTGTGTACTTACCCTTGATTGGTGCGTTTATAAGTGCTAGGGGCAAAGGCGCAGAGACGAATGATATGACTTGAAAGAGTACAAAATTTTAATGAGCAAATTGCCTTCAGGTCCCTGTCCTTTGCTAAAATCACCATTTTTGTCCCTGCTGTTTCAAAAAAGAGGATTTCGTCCCTCATCTTTGCTTAATTAACACCCTTAGGTCCCTGGTACCAGAATCGAAAAAATTCTCCGGCGCCCAGGGACCTGAAATGACGCATGTGCCCTTAGTCAAATTTTTAAAAGAACTCGGTTAAAAACTTAAAATCTACCCACCCCTCTTCACTTTTTCCTTTACCCAACTAACCCCGACCACACCCCGACCACACCGACTAAAAGATTACCTCGCCCCTACTCCAACCTCCTGCGCCGACCGCCTCTTCGTGGCGGGAAGTCACTGTCGGAGGAGAGGGAGGAAGTTCTCTCAAGACCTCCCAACGACCCATGCCCTAAGTACCCAAAACCCAAATTTCTCCCAAAGCCCTAATTCTCCAAAATCCCAAATTTCTCCACAAAATCTCAAAAATTGCAGACATGGATCTTGGCAAGAGCTACACGCTGGAGTTTGTACTGAAAAGTGAGTCACATTGTTACGACCAGGTACCGTCCCGCCATTATACTTACTTGTCTCTGATAAGAGATGCGTACGAGGCATTTAAAATTAGTAGTTTCTTTTGTAAGTATCGTCTGGAAAGTGGAATGGAGGTATCGAGCGAGGCAGATGATATCTGGATGTTTGAGCAGTATAAAGATCGTGATGTAATTCGGATATATATTAAGCCAGAAGAAAAAGGAAGGTGTTTAACTCCACACAATGTTAGCCCAGAGGGAAGAGCAGTGATAAAAAAGTATAAGAGACGTGTGACGTGTGACCCCTCGTGTAGTGCGTAGACTTTTATGGCAAGAGGATGGTGATTATGAGCAAGATGGTGATGATGAGCAAGATGGTGATGACTCTGAAGAATTGCATGAGTTTAGAGTGGAAAGGGTTAAGGGTGTTATGGATAAGAGTGGAGGTGCTGAGGATAAGAGTGGAGGTGCTGAGGATAAGAATGAAGGTGATGAGGACAAGAGTAGAGGTGCTGAGGATTTGTTCACGGATGAAGGTACTAGAGATCAAACTGTTGAGGATGAAGATTATGTTGAGGAGGAAGAGGATGACTATTTGTTTCCAGATAGCTCTGGTTCAGATGGAAATCAAACTGTTGAGGATAAAGTTGGAGATGGTGGTGAAAATGAAGTTGGTGATGGAGGTCAAACTGTTGAGGATGAAGTTGGTGATGGTTCAGAAAGTTCTGATTTTGAGGATGTGGACTTTGATAACAGAACTATTAGAGATACTGACACTGATGAGGATTGGGATGAGGATCAAAATTTGCGCAGGAGGGCAAGTAAGAAGATCAAGATGGATCCAGTGGCTGATTATGGTGGAAAACCTTTCGAAAGGGAAGATAAGATTCAATTTGAAGTTGGTCAGTACTTTAAAAATGCACATGAGTTCAAGGAGGTGTTAAAAGACTATCTCATCTAAGGTGGGTACAATGTTAAGTTCATTAAGAATGACTCTATTCGGGTAACTGCAGAGTGCAAGGGAAAATGTCCATGGAGAATTCATGCCTCTCCTCTAAGTGGACAGCAAAAATTTATGGTTAAGACATTGATGAATGAGCATACATGCATGTGTATTGCAAGTGAGTACTGGGCAACACCTAAATAGATCGCAAGGCAAGTAGGTGACCTTCTTGATGCTAATCCAAAATTGGACAACGACACGATCCGTGCATCATTACAAAAATGGGGGTTAGATCGTAAGAACTGGAAGTTGTGGAAAGCTAAAGCTCATCATAGGAAAGAAAAATATGGTTCACATATGGAATCATTCACTCGTTTGCATGTTTACAGTGAGATGCTTTGGTCACTCAATCCTGGATCGATAGTGAAGTTACAAGGCAGGGCACTCCCTAATGAGAAGAATGAAGTAGAATTCTGGAGAGTGTTTGTGTGTTTGGGGGCAATGAGGCTAGGATTTGTTCATGGATGTAGGCCACTTTTAGGAATTGATGGTTGCCATTTGAAAGGTCCTTTTGGAGGGACCATGTTGGCTGCCATATCATTGGATGCAAACAATGCTATTGTACCTGTTGCTTGGGCAGTTGTTGATGTTGAGAATGGAGAGAATTGGAAGTGGTTCATTGAACTCCTATATGAAGTAGTAGGTGACCATTCTAGTGGAAAGGCTCTAACAATTATGTCAGATGGACAGAAGGTACATACTTTTATCACTACTAATTATGTCTAATGGACAATTAGAAAAATTATGGTTTATTTACTAATTGTATGTATGTTTTTAGGGCTTTGGTGATCAAATAGAAGCCTCTTTCCCAAATGCAAGACATCAGAGGTGTGCCAAACATATCTCAGCAAATTTTTGTGCGGCTTTTAGAGGTGTTCAGGTCAAAGGTAAGTTTTGGGAGTTAGTATATGCAACTACTAGAACTGATTTCCAGAGGATTATGGCACATCTTAAGTTAGAAAAGATTCCTGCAAGGCTGATAGGCCCTAACATGTTAACACGTGCTACATGGCTAGAGAAAATTGCATATGAGAAATGGGCTAGACATGCTTTTGATGAATACGTGAAATCCATGGATGTGACAAACAACTTAGTAGAATCATTCAACAATTGGGCTGCAAAGGTTAGAGATTTGCCAATTGTAGATCTACTGGATAAGTTAAGACAGAAAATGATGAGGAGACAGCAGAAAAGATACCTTCTTGCTTCTGAATGTAAAACCCCAGTTGCTCCAAAGGTATGGAAACAGTTAATGAAATTGAGTAGCGAGTGTAGAAAGCTAAAAGTGATTCCTGCTAGAGACTTGCAATTTGAAGTTGTTGAGGATGGAAAGAAGTTTGCTGTTGAAATCAATGGAAAAATATGTAGTAGAGTTTGGCAATTAAGTGGAGTACCATGTGTTCATGTTGCTGCTTGTGTGGCTGTACTCGAAGGAGACTTAAAGGACTATGTTCATGACTACTTCAAAGTTGATATGTGGAAGAAGACATACCAACACACAATCTACCCTTTTCCAGACATGGATCTAGAACCAACAGATGGATTTCATACATATCGCCCTCAAAAATTATCAAGACGTGCTGGGAGACCACGAGTAAGTCGGAGGCAACAAGAAGGAGAGAAACCTTCATCTTTCAGATCTAATACGGTGAGATGTGGATATTGTGGTTTGCTGGGCCACAATAAAAGAAGATGCCAAGGAGCACCAACCAAGACAAAGAAAAGAAAAGTAAGCTTTATGTTTCAATTTGTATTACTTTAATATAAGTTTGGGTAGGTGTGAAGCTTTAATATAAGTTTGGGTTGGTGTGAAGCTTCAATACATGAATTGTCACTTTTAAAAATAGGACACAAGGACAAAAGTTGGACAACGAGGTACGAGGGGACCACGAGTACAGGCTGGCCAAGCTGATGGATTACATACCTTTGAAATTGGAAGTAGAAGTGGAAGTGGACAAGCTGACTTTGAAAGCGGACCGCCTGGCTTTGAAAGTGGACCACATGGAAGTGGAAGTGGATAAGCTGAAAGTGGACCACCTGGCTTTAAAAATGGACCGCCTGGGTTTGAAAGACGAGCTGCCATCAGAAGGGGAAAAAGACCAGCTTCTACGCAATAGGTGTACTTTCGAAAGTTTGAAAGACGAGCTGCCATCTTTAATGTTTTAGCAAGTTCATATTAGGTGTACTTTTGAGTTGAATCAAATGTTTGATTCAAACTATTTGCTCCATGTTAGGAGTACTTTTGAGTTGAATCACATGTTTGATTCAAACTGTTTGCTCCATGTTAGGAGTACTTTTGAGTTGAATTAAATGTTTGATTCAAACTGTTTGCTTCATGTTAGGAGTACTTGTGGGATGTTGTACTTTTGAAAGACAAATGACTATCAAATTGAATTATGAAGCAATTGTTGGTAATGTGGATTGTTTTATCAATTGAGGGTCATCTACAATTTTTTAATTTCTGCAAGTTTTATCCATGATGTTGCATAAGCAACTAAAACTAGGGAAATAGATAGTCAAATAAAGAACAATATCCCATGAAGGCTCTATGATGTTAGGCAAATGAAGAACAATATCCCATGATGTTGCATAAGCAACTACAAGTACCTTACACACAATAAAAGCAACTAAAAGTAAGGAAATAAAAAACGAACATTACACTTTTAACTGGAAATACATAATGATATTACAAACTACCAATACAAACACAACTTTTTTCAACAAGTCCACCGAGCTGCGAAGATCTTTCCCAAAATTCGCTTGCTCCTTCAACATATCTTTCACCATATTCAATTCTTCACGAATCTCATTTGATGGCAGCCTTGAACAAGCACCGTCCATTTGCACAGAGACCGACTTTTCTTCTTCCAAGCACCATCCAAGCCAACCACAATACTTGCTATTGTTTGCACAACTATAATACAAACGCCCATTATTTTTCTCACTCTCAGAGATCTTCACCAAAGCTCGAATTCTGCACTTACATTCAATATTCTTGTACCTCACATAGTCTTCAAAGGCGTACAAAGATTTGGAAGAAGACATACCTTCAAGCTCAATCCATACAAAACCTACGCTGTAGGAACCCAGAAAATAAGAACTAAGGCTTCAACTTCTCCAATTTTATGAAAAGAATAGTTAGGTTAGTGGTAATTGGGAATTTTGGGGAAGAACTCAAATGTTGGGTGTTGGGGTTAGTTGGGTAAAGGAAAAAGTGAAGAGGGGTGGGTGGATTTTAAGTTTTTAACCGAGTTCTTTTAAAAATTTGACTAAGGGCACATGCATCATTTCAGGTCCCTGGGCGCCAGAGAATTTTTCCGATTCCGGCACCAGGGACCTAAGGGTGTTAATTAAGCAAAGGTGAGGGACGAAATCCTCTTTTTTGAAACAACAGGGACAAAAATGGTGATTTTAGCAAAGGACAGGGACCTGAGGGCAATTTTCTCAATTTTAATTATTCTCCAAATGACAAAAGTACACTATCAAAGCACTCAACAAATTGGGGTGACAAGAATGAGTGTATCCACACCGAATCAAATAAGACTCTAACATGTGATAAGCCTATATGAGCAAGCCACAATTTAAGAAGACCACAAAACAATCTTATACAAAAGAGGACAAGATATGATGGATCATATATTCCGTAGCATTCCTAGAATACCTAATTAGACATCATATAAGACAACCAAGGTTTAGTTCTGATACCAACTCTATCATGACTCGATATGAGGTCAGTGATCGGTGCTAGATTGTACGATGTATCAAAAACATAATACAGGTATAGCAAACCTCAAATTATCTCATAGGTCTTATCAATGTACTAAAACTAAAACCAAAATAATTTACAAACCAAAACCAACAAAAATCTCCCAATCTTACTTATGGAGGCTGGTACGACCTCCCAAACAAGAACCCTGGCTCCAGGGTTAAAGTTCCAAGTGTTGATTAAGATATACTAGTTCTTCCATGTGATCAAAACGGGTACAAAGCTTAGGAGAAACCATTCTTACTTGTTGGAAAGGTATGGATGGGGAATTCTGTTAACTCGAAGACATTTACTATAATGATGAAGAACTTGTGGAATCCTCGACGTGGCTTGAAAATCACTGAACTCTCATCTAATTGGTTCTTATTATCGGTTCCCTGATCGGAGGAATATGGACTAGGTGCTTGATGATCAACCATGGCATTTTGATAGATATGTTATTTTTCTCAGTGAGATACCTGATGATGTGCAACCTTCTATTGTCCAATTATTTACTATTCCCTTCTATTGTCAAATTATTTACAGTTGCTCAAACCCTAGGGCAATTCTTTGGGTAATTCATTGCATAGGATGATCATATGATGGAATCAAAAAGAAAATACATGCATGTCAGGATACTTATTGATGTTCGAAAGGTGCACCCTCGTACAAAATAACTCCATTTTTGTGGGGGGAAAGGTGATTATGGTATATTATAAGTACAAGAGACTTTAAGCTTTCTATTATTGTTGTGGGTGCTGGGGCATTTTGAGAAAATGTGAGATGACGAATGAAGATATCCTCAATATGCAGGTTGGGATGAGGCTGAAAAATATTTAGGACTTTCGACCTTGCTAGGTCGATCCAAAAAAGTTGAGTTTTAGAGAAATTAAGGATCATGTGTGCAGAAGAAGTTGGGCTATTGGAAAGAATGATTTTTGTTCCAAGTGAGTCCAGAGACCTTAACCAAAGCAGTTCTTCAATTAATTATCACATATGTTATGAGTTATTTCTTATTACCAGGAGATACTTGTGATAGCGTACACAAAAAACTGTCTTCTTCTGACGAAGCTCCAAGGGAGAGCGAAAGCTGTATTGGCAAAGTTGGGATCATATGTGCCAACCAAAGAATGTTAGAGTTTCAGTTTTCGCGAGTCTCCAAAACTTTAAAAGAGCTATGTTCGCCAAACAAGCATGGAGACTCTTCTCTAACCGAAAGAGTTTTGAAGGCAAGTACTACCCACATTTCATCTTTTGCATACACTGATTTGGTATTGTCCAAGTTATGCCTGGCAAAGCATTTGTGCAGGTTTACAGCTATTATGGAAAGGCTTAGAGTGGCAGATTAGAAGAGGTCATGAGGTTGATATATGGATGGATATTTGGTCGCCTGGAGGACGGCCAACATGTTTATATCTAGGGGCGAATCATTTCCATAATGTTTCTTAGCTTATTACTGACGATCTACTAAGCTGGAACTTAGATCTTGATTGACTCTTTGTTCTGGCCTGAGGAAGCTGTGAAGATTAAATCAATTATACTCAGTTGGTCAGCCTCTATTCATACCCTGCGATGGAATCATTCGAATGACAGAATATATTGTGGGGAGTGGCTATTATTGCTGATTTTCAATTATGATGACAATCCTCACCTTTACCAATGCTGGATCCTGACTCGTAGATATTCTCTAGAATCGATGTCGTAATTTAAGAATCCCATCTCGGCTCAAAATATTCCTCTGGCGAGTTCGTGACAATAATCTTCCCACTCATACCAACTTGCTAAGATGAGGTACAATTATACAAAATCTTTGTCCTCTATGCAGTGGTTTACCTGAGATTGTTTATCATCTCCTTTTTGTGTCTAAATGTTTTGGCTCGTTGGCACTTGCTTGCCATTACTCTAATGAACTCGGGGCTGACTTCTCTGCAATGTTGGACTACGTTATTTCACTCTTCTGATGGCGATGAAATGGTTAGGCGCACCTCATGTTTGTGGGGCATATGGAAATATCGTAATGCCTGTGTCTTCCAGCCTGATATAGGAACCTGTTTAGAGACGGAGGTGAACAATGCCTTGAAGATACTAGCTGATTTTAAAGAAGCAAATGCTCCAGCTGATGCATCAACCACTCAGGAAGCTCGGTGGTCCCTACCCAGTGAAAGAAACATTCGAAGTTGGGTTCATCGAGTGCAGGTTCGGGACAGGTGGCTGCCTTATTTCGTGACTCACATGGGGCCTTTGTGGCAGGTGCGGTGCGTCTTATCCCACATGTCACTCACACCACCTTGTTGGAGAGCTCAACTATCAAAATTGCAGCTTCCCGGGGATGCTTTATACCACCTCTTTTCGTACCCACCTGATATGCTTTTTAATGTTTTATCGAAAGATTTTTTTTTTGGGTGAATTTTTAAATTAGGCTTTTTAGCCTAATCTCGAAATCTTGACGGTACCGCTTTTGGCAGGTTTCGATCCTTCCCAATGCTAGTTTTGTGGCCGACCCGTTACCATCGAACCACACCAGCATTGGTGTTTTATCGAAAGACTTGATATATTGATTAATACAATAATGTATTTTCCCTAAAACCAAGAACGAGACAAAACATTTGCAATTATCTAATTTTACATTTATTCCGATAGACATTTTAATCTTTAAACTTTATTAGAAATTTTGTATATGTCAGAAATATATATACCCTACGGGTCGAACGTTATCTTTATCTCGTGAATAGACATGATTAAATCATAATTAGACTTTTTATTATTATTTTTTACTTATAAATTATATTATATTTTTTAAATGTTCTGGAATATGCTCCATAAAATTCATTTCTTATGTTTTATAGATATATTTAGATTGATTACAATTCAATTAATATATTTATATATAACTAAAATTTTATTTTAAAAAATTTGCGATTACTCTAATGAACTCGGGGCTGACTTCTCTGCCATGTTGGACTACGTTATTTCACTCTTATGGTGGCGATGAAATGGGTAGGCGCACCTCATGTCTTTGAGGCATATGAAAACCGGCATATTCACTCGAAAAAATGTATAACGTATATGACAAAAGTTTTGTTTAGGTTGACAGTTTCATTAAAATTTTGACGTTAATTAGTTAGATAAAATACACAAGCTTCCCTTTACGACTCTCCCTACAATTACGACAAAGATAAGATATCTTCTTCCAAACAAATAGGAAACCCTAACCTTCCCAAACTGTAGGACCTCAAACCAACTAGTTTATAAGCAATACTTGATCATCAATATACTAAATCATCCGAAAAATCAGTCCTCTCCATCATCAACTATTTCTCTTCAATTCCAACACAACAAACTTGGAATTTGACTATCACTCTCAGAAGTCAAACCCTAATTTCTTCCGTACCCACACAATTTCTAAGATACGTAACATTAGAAGTGACACTTGGTAGTATGGTAGTTTGATATCTAAGTTGGATTTCTCCTAGGACGTATCTAAATTACCTAAGTGTTGGGTTTACAGTGATCTTCATCATCATCATGGCCGAGTCATTAATGGAGATGGTAGAGGAGCACTTCTGTGTTGGAAAGAACAGAGAAGCCATTGATTTGTCCAAGTACGCATGACACTTGGACCCCTACTTTGGGACACTCCACAAGTACCATGCCGCATTCCGCATCCATGTTCCTGCTGAAAACTACGATAAGGAGTCGAACTGGTAAAAAAATCCTCGAACTCCCCTACTCTGCCTCCTCGGACACGTTCGCGCATGGTTTTTGCTGTATTGAGAAGTTCGTCGCTCTTGAGAACAACAACTCTACAGCAGCCAAGAAAGCGTACAAGCTTGCCGTTGAGGCTTTTGAGGTATTCTCGGATGATGACAAGAGGAAGGCTTTCCGGAGAAGGTTGGGCATCATGGAGCCGGATAAACCTAAGGAAGAGAAGTCGAAGTTCTAATAAATTAGCTTTGTTCCAAAAGTTCCTAAAAAAGTTGTTTTAAAAATTATATTATATAAGCTAAATACGATTTAACCGTTCCCTGTATTCTTTGGAAAGTATCGTAAACAAGATATGTTAAATGTCAGGGTCCATATTAAGTTAACTGGAAATTCAAGGTCTCCAGAAGACGTAGAAAAATTAAAACCAATCTATTTTCTCAAAAAAATCTGAAAACCCACATTCCTCCCCATCAGAAATATCCCAATTCCCAAGTAATAAACTAGGAATACGATTATTAAGCTATTAGAAGTCAAACCCTAGTTCAACTTCCTATGGTACGCAACCTTATTTGAATAAATTGCTAAACAATTACTTCGTCTCTAATCTTGGCGCAATAGTTTTTTAAACAAACCCCAGAAAAAGGAACGACGAGAGGCCAACTTCTTTTATTTTCTGAAAAAGCATGGCTATTTTATTTTTGAAAAACATATTTTTATCATATTTATAGAATTTTCTATATAACCAAGATTAGTATTTATATTATAATAACACAAAATTTTGTAAAAAAAATAGGAAATATATTTCCAAAATATTACATATAACTAATAAAAAATATAAGCCATTCTTCTTTACAAACATGACGAATATTAAACAATCTACAAACATTAAAAACGAGAAATGTTTTCCAAATATCTAAGTTTGCATTTATTCGTTTAGGCGTTTACTCTTTTATACTTAATAGAAATTGTTCAGTCCATGGAATTTTTTACTATTTCATAGTTCTCTTCAAGAAATGTTTATTTTTAATTAGATAAGTTTTGAAATAAAAGTAATAAAAATAACAAATGTTAATATAAATTATGAATAAAAATAGTAATAGATATGAATTCGTTTTTCTGGAGTGACAGCGATACAGTACTTATCATATATTTGAATTTTATGATTCATCATTAGTAGATACATATTAGTTATTACCATATGTTATGTTTTTACTATTATAAAATAACTTTTGGTGGAATTTTTGCATCTTCCAAGAGCCGAGAAGTCTAGAACATTAACTCACATAGCTTCGCTAGAATTCGGTCTAAGCCATTTTAGACGGTACAAATTAAGGGAACATGAATTTTTTTGGGTGACATTTTTGGGACTTGGCGAAAAAGTTGGAAACACAAGCGCGTGCATAGTTGTTGAAACAAAGTAAAGAACTTCAAACCAAGATTTTAAAGTACGATGGTATGACTCTTGATCTCACACATAAGACCATGAATCAACATTCCATTCGTGTCAATTTTGGTGATAAAGATTAGAAACTAACAAACCAAATGAATTCTAGTTATACTATGCGTTGGAACAAAATTCTGACATTAAAAATTCTAGTTTATTAGGTTCTATCTAACATAATTGGTAATTTTGGTATTTCATTATAGATTTCTTCCTTTTTTTGTCTAAAAACAAAAAAAACAAATTTCCTTATTTATCAGCTCTGACCTTCTTCACTGTCCCCTATCGTCCCTCCTCAAACACAATAATCGAACTAGGCATTCTTCCTTTAAGCTAATTACATGAAAAAACCACATGGTCCAGTTTGACATGGAGGTCCTTCGACATGTACCTAGTGACATTGGCATTAGACATGGTCAAGCACTCATCTTGTGTACGTTCCCTAGGACCGTATATATATAGCCTACTCTCCATGCCACATGGTTCAAATTGATGCAAGTTAATGATGACAGTTTTGAGGTGAACAGTGAACATGGAGGCCAACAATAGGAATTGCATTAAGGGGAGATAAGATAGGGTTTAAGGGTCTTGCGGGTGGTGGACGATTGAGAGAGTTTGATGGTGGCTTGATATTGCTCAAATCGGGGGACCGTTAGGATGTTTGTTTTTACTCTCTCTCTCTATCTATATATATATAATATTATAAAAAATAGGAAAAATTGAATACGATAAAGAGTTTAATCAGTTAGATCGATTGATTCATATCATTTATTTGAATGACTCGAAACAAACTTGTGCGAAGAAAAATTGTGCATTAAATTTGGGGAAATTAGGTTAAGGTCCCCGTAGTTTGGGGATTCAACTGGTTTCGTCCCTGTAGTTTAAAAACTACTCTTTCAGTCCATTAAAACGTAAAAACATAGACGTTTAGTCCCTCGTTCCGACGCCGGAGATTTTTCCGGCCAAAACTTTACCTGGATAGACCCTTTTACCCTTTTGCTTGTAAATTACGACATTATCCCCAAATTTTCCAATTCCCCAATTTCAATTAAACCCACAATCCTGAAACCCTTTTGAATTGCAAAAGTAAAAATTGATCCCCTCCTCCTCCACATAGGCTTTTGCTCTTTCTTTTTGTTTCGGTTCGCGATTGGATGCTTAGGGAGGAGTTACAGTTGCTTCAGGAGCCGGGGTCTTATGTCGCAACGAGAAGATGATAGGCGGGTACGCCCGGAGGAGCCCGGGATCGGGCGGAGGTCCGATCATCCACCGGACACAACCAGCGACGGCGAGAGGCCGAGAAAGCTCGATCGGAAGAAAAGGAGATTATAGTTTGGATCTTACCGGTGATGGCTCCCCGACCCGCGATCTAACTCCTTCGCGTTTCCTCTCCGCCTGGGTTGGAGCTGAGCTCTCCAATTTTTTTATTTTTTGCTCTCGGTTGTCGCTAGGCTTAGATGTCCAATCCTTGTAATTAATTAGAGATGCCCGATGAAGAAGGTGACCGATCTGTTGGCTTCGTTCTCTTGGAGTTCAGGAGTTGCCCCCACCGGTGCCGACTTGGGTCGGAGTCAATTGGTTTTCACCTGTTTGCCCTTGGGGTCTCTCCATCAACGAACTAGTTCAATTTATTTGCCCTGGTTTTTAGTTTCTGGAAATATTGATGTCTGGATTTTGTATAAATTCATGTTAAATTTTACGTTTTTGGTTTCTGCAATTTTTATTCTATTTGTTGATTCGAAACTCTTGATCCATGTTTGGATTTGAAGCTGATGGCTTCTCAAAGACGGAGACGATGACGAAAAGAGATTTTAAATTGGGGGTTTTGGTCGAAGGGTAAAAGGGTCTATCCAGGTAAAATTTTGGCCAGAAAAATCTCCAGCGTCGGAACGAGGGACTAAACGTCTGTATTTTTACGTTTTAATGGACTGAAAGAGTAGTTTTTAAACTACAGGGACGAAACCAGTTGAATCCTCAAACCAGTTTAATCAGTTAGATCGATTGATTCATATCATTTATTTGAATGACTCGAAACAAACTTGTGCGAAGAAAAATTGTGCATTAAATTTTTATATTACAAACACAATACTTATCTCGAGCAACATGGTGCTACCCACTCCATTTGCCTTCATTATACTGATATTTACATGTGTTATTACCATGGGCTTATTGAGGCAACATGGGCTAAACTAGTTGAAGCATAAAATATTTATAAACACAAAGGGGACTCCTACTTAGTTGGAGCCTTGGAGGAGAGCTCGGAAATAATTTAGTTCTAGCATTCAGGATAATTTCCTTAAATTTTGCAGAACATTCTAAGTCCCCGAACTGAAAAAGAAATTCTAGGAAATTAGAGGTTTTCCAAAAGTTTTCCTGGAATAGTTGTTATACAATTATAGTGTTTAACATGAATACGATTTAAAAATTCCTAAACGCTTAAGAAATTATTGTGAAAAATCTGTTAAATGTTATGCCCATGTTAAGATAACTTGTAGTACAAGTTATACACGAATATAGGAATATTGAAAAACCGGCCTATTCACTCGAAAAAAATTATAAATTATAGGACAAAAGTTTTGTTTAGGTTGACAGTTTCATTAAAATTTTGACTTAATTAGTTAGATAAGATATACATGCTTCCCTTTACGACTGTATCTCCCTACAATTACGACAAAGATAAGATATCTTCTTCAAAACAAATAGGAAACCCTAACCTTCCCAAACTGTAGAACCTCAAACCAAATAGTTTATAAGCAATACTTGATAATCAATATACTAAATCATCCGAAAAACCACAGTCCTCTCCATCATCAACTATTTCTCTTACCTATTCCAACACAACAAACATGAAATTTCGCCATCACCCTCAGAAGTCAAACCCTAATTTCTTCCGTAACCCACAAAATTTCTAAGGTACGTAATGTTAGAAGTGACTCTTGGTAGTATGGTGGTTTGATATTTGATTTGGATTTCTCCTACGACTCATCTAAATTACCTGTGTATTGGGTTTACAGTGATCTTCATCCTCATCATGGTCGAGTCATTAATGGAGATGGCAGAGGAGCACTTCCGTGCTGGGAAGATCAGAGAAGCCTACGATTTGTCCAAGTACGCATGGCACTTGGCCCCTACTTTGGGACAGTCCACAAGTACCATGCCGCATTGCGCATCCATGTTCTTGCCGAAAACTACGATAAGGAGCCCAACTGGTACAAAATCCTGGAGCTCCCCTACTCTGCCTCCTCGGACACGTTCGCGCATGATTTCTACCGTATTGGGAAACTCGTTGTCCCTGAGAACAACAACTCTGCTTCAGCCAAGAAAGCGTACAAGCTTGCCATTGAGGCTTTCGAAGTACTCTCAGATGATGACAAGAGTCCGGAGAAGGTTTGGCGTCACAGAGCCGGATAAACCTGTTGTGGCGGAAAATTAATTCGCGGATTTTCTGACCAGTTTTAGTAAAAAATCCGTAACTAACTGCTCAAATATCGGATTGAGGTGATTTCAAAAGCTACAGAAAGATAAGAGATAAATCTACAACTTTGTAGTTTATCACTTTTCCAAATTCGGAGCAGAAAGAGGTCATAATCAGCTTGGAAGTTTCGGACAGTTAGTTTTTCATATCTGATGCCGGGGATAATTTAGGTTTTTTGTACTGAACGGCCTAGGGTTTTTGGTATTGGGCTAGGGCTAGTTTTTTCTATATAATGACAGTCTTGACGTAGAAGAAAAGGACCCCAACAACACAACACAACACATCAAATCTCTTGTCAAAGCTTCGGCTTTTTATCTTAGCGTAGGGTAGATGTAGTTTTTATCATTTATGTTTTCCTCTTGTCTCCATCCCCTATATTTTCAATAAAGTTCTTGCTCTTCCACCAATTCTTTTCTTATCTACCAAGTCAGATTTATATATCTTCTCTTCCGTTTTCCCATATTTCTTCCATCTTTGCCTTATTCGTTCGAATCACATCTTGGGACGACCACTCCGGATCCGTCTTTAGATCATTTTCGACGTTCTAACAACATATTTATTTATTTGCGCAACAAAACCTAAGGAAGAGAAGTCTAAAGCTGCAACTACACTACGTAATCGTAATGTCAATGTCTCATCGAGAGTTGTGGAGAACGGTCACCGGTTGTGCACAAGAAGGACGAGGTACCAACCGTATTATGATCATCGCAGTGACCGGATGCGGCCGCGTATAATTGTCGCTTGAAGTTGCAAGTCATTCATGCATTTTATTTTTTATATATTCAGTTAATGGAATTTAGATTCGCCAAAAATATAATCTTATCTGTCAGTCGTGACGTTGGTTTCGTGAAGCTTTTTGCTACGATTTCGTAGCAAACATTGAACAATTTAATATGTTAATAAAAACACAGGCTTTTGTTCCACGAAATTTGGATTTAAGGAGTTGGCGATGGTGGAGGGTAAAAATGTTTTCTTCTTTTTAATAGGGCATTGTGAACATTTCAAGTGAATATATTGTCAAAAAATTGCTGATGTTAATATAAGGATCCCAAAAATATAATATTGTCCAAATTACAGGAAATTACAAAGTTCTCAAAATCTATTTAACTATGCACAAAAATATAAATGTAATTATCCCTAAAGTATTATACTACTCTTGAGGGTTAACTTCCAAGTAAATTAGCCAATTACATGCTCCTAGAAATCCGATTTTCCAGACGACAGTTATTTCTTTATTCAAAAACCACTATCCCTATTACTCCCCCACTCACTTGTTCACAGAAACAAAACAAAACAAAAAAGAACAGTTTCCTATCTCCAATTTGGAAGGCAAAAGAAGAAGAAAAATGGCAACTTCATCAATTTTCTTCCTTCTCCTCTTGTTCCTGATTACAGTATCGGTTACAGGTTCTAACTTGTTCATACGATGCCTACGTGGCATCGCGTCAAAGAAAAACTCGTGTTGTTCTGTAGAGATAATTACTTGGATCACATAATGTTATAGCCTCTCAGTTTGGTTGTACGTACCTTGTCATAATTTGTGAAACTTGCAATGTTCTGTCTTACACATTTGCTGTTTTTCATCAGATGGGATTGAGCTCACTCTGGTGAACAACTGCAAGGAGAGCATATGGCCAGGATTGCTTGGGACCGCGGGCCATGTGACGCCTAGAGAAGGCGGATTCCACCTCCCGAGTGGCGAGCAGGCGGACGTAGAGGTTCCTGAAGGATGGTCTGGCAGGATCTGGCCTAGACAGGGCTGCTGTTTCGACGGGTCCACGGGGCGAGGCTCCTGCCAGACGGGAGACTGCGCGGGCCTGATGCAATGCAGGGGACTCGCCGGTGTCCCCCCAGCCTGCATTGTTGAGATGACGCTCGGGACCCCGCAATCCGACTTGCATTTCTACGATGTCAGCTTGGTAGACGGCTTCAACGTCCCTGTGTCGATGACACCTGTAGGTGGCGTCGGTGTGTGCGGGGTCTCGGGTTGTCAGGCTGATCTCAACGCGTGTTGCCCTCCCGCACTGGCTGTTACGCGGCAGGGGGGCGTCGTCGGGTGCAAGAGTGCCTGCCTGGCTGCGAAAACTGACCGGTACTGTTGTACCGGACAGTTCGCAGACCCGGACAGGTGTAAACCGACAGTGTTCGGCAGGCTTTTCAAGGCTGTTTGTCCAAATGCTTACAGCTTTGCCTTTGATGATGATTCAGGGATTCAGACCTGTAAGTCTTCTCGCTATGTAATCACATTTTGTCCTCCTAATTTGGGTTGATGACAGTTACCACATTCTGTGCTTCTTTGGGCTTGGCGACTTCAAATTTCATCAGTAGCCATTGTGTTGTACTTGGTTTTGCCTTGATCTTGGTTTGTTAATTTTGCAACTTCAAGTTTGCTTCCTGCATTTTTTGACCCCGATTGGACCTGTCGGTTTCTATTTAAATGCGACTTAATTTGAGACTCATTTTTTCATGGGCTTGTTGGGCCTTATCTTGCCATGTATTTCTAACATCGTTTATAGCCCTTATATGCACGGTTCTTAAAAACGACCCGGAGGTCGACTTGGAATTGGGTCCGACTTCCGGGTCAGTCGGTCTGATCGGGTTGGACCAAAAAAATTTTCTTTCTATTTTATTGCAATTTTTGAAATATATATGGAAAAATAGTAAATATAAACTAATAATGATTAAAAAATAAATATATCAAATTTCCGTGCGAACCGTCTGGAGCTGACCAGATTTTCTGAGCGAACCATCCAGTTCGAATGGATTTCGTCCGATCGGACCAGACACCATTTTTTACCCAAAAAACGACCCGGATTTATGCCTGATTTGTGGTCCGGCCGGTCGGATAGCCGTTCGGACCATGTTTTTTAAAACCTTGCTTATATGACCATTTTCTCTTAAACTCTATAATAAACATACATATAGTTTATTGCGGAATATTTCATATAATTACATGTTTTAAGTGTATTGACCCTATTATTACGAGCAACAAATCTCTAAGCAATTAATAATTCATCGAATTGAAAAAATATCTCGAAGTACGCAAAAGATTCGTCATCAAGAGAGTTTACTCATGGGAACCACAGAATACTTGTTTAGATTTCAGGATAGTTATTGTAGTCTATTTCATCTAATTAAAAGTTTCAATTGTAGTTTACTCTATTATTCTATCATTAAGTTTTATTAACCTATTATTACATGTAACATACCTCTAAGAACATAAATAATGCGCCGGAATGAAAAAGCATTTCGAACTATGCAAAAATGCACCAAACATAATGTTCAACTCCACGTCACTATCAAACTATTTTAAAACCAGTTATAATTTGAAAACAACTATGCACTAAATTTTCCAGTTTTTTAATCCCTACATTTGTTGTTTACCACTACTTTGGAATTGCCAAACTATGGAACAAGATTCCAAAGCTTCCATATAAAAACTAGGGGAAGATTTCCCATTTTCATAAACCTGAACAAAGAAAACCAAACCAGAAAAATGGATCCAACACCACAAAATGGAGCATCAGAAGGTGAAGTGTGGGGCTGTGGTACATCCTTGAAAGTTCCAAGTGTCCAGGAACTGGCCAAGCAAGATTTCCATAATGTTCCTGAAAGGTACATACAACAATATTGCGGTTTTTTTTATTATAAGGTTTTACCGTAACGATGTAACATCATAATACCTACCAAAAAAAGGTACATACAACAAGACCAAGATAGGCCACTAGTAGCAGAGCCTGAGGAGTTATCTCCGGCTGCAGAAGAAGTTCCTGTCATCAAATTTTCGTCGCTAGTCGATGGCGACGAAGACGAGGCTCGGAAGCTCGATTCCGCTTGCAAAGAGTGGGGCTTCTTTCAGGTTCTTTATCGAAGCGTTTATTACCATTTGCTCTGATACCATGTAGAAACGAGTTCCATTCTCTTGTAATGGCATCAAAAAAAAGTTTTCTTGTTACTTGACAGATCGTGGATCACGGGATTGATGAACTGCTGCAGAGGACTAAGGCCGTGGCAGCCACATTTTTCGATCTTCCATTAGACGTGAAAAAGAAGTATGCAATGGCACCGAATGATCTACAAGGATATGGGCAGGCGTTTGTGGTGTCGGACGAGCAGAAACTCGATTGGAGCGACATAATGCTGCTTCTGACGGTACCCGAAAGGGGAAAGAACATGAAGTATTGGCCAACTGAAGTATCAGGATTCAGGTATTCTATTCCTATACATATGTATAAGCACCTCCAATTTTAGTTCTGAAAAAACTTTCCCTTGTTAGAGAGACAGTTGACCAGTACACCAAGGAGATAAGCAGGATCTCTGAGGTTATCCTGACAAGCCTGTCCCTCTTGCTTGGAATGGATAAAGATGGACTAATGAGTCATCACGGGGAGATCAAGCACGCGACGAGGCTGAACTACTACCCTCCATGCTCGAGGCCTGACCTCGTGGTCGGCCTCAGCTCGCATTCGGATTCGTCCTCCATCACCTTGCTTCTTCAGGATGATGATGTTGTTGGTCTCCAGCTCAGGCACATGGGAAGATGGGTTCCTGTTAAACCTATTCCTAATGCCATCGTTGTGAACCTCGGTGATGTGATGGAGGTATGATCATAACTATGTAATATCAAAGAGTTTTACGTTTTTTTTCACAAGTAAATAACAAAGAATTATTTTGTCTGATTTACAGTTCATTTAAAGTCTTGCCTGATAACAATATTCAAATGCTGCTTTCGGATTGTTTTTATAACAAACGAAAATCATAAAGTTTATTTAAAGACAAGAAAAGATGGATGATGATCTAAAAATTATTAAACAAGTAGATCTATCACAAACTAAACATTTACAACAAGATAGTATCTAAACTGTTTTTTAAAATTTTGTGATGTATGTAAAATTATTAGAAAAATCACTTACTACAAAATCTGAGATTCACGCTAAAATTTTCTAGAAATTGTATGAATATTACATTACGATCAAGGAATTATTAAATTTTGGCAATCTTCCCAACTCGAAATTTAAACTTTCATCGGTTTAAATAATTATCACATTATAGAGATTTTGATGTATCAACAATTGGCCTAACCGATTTGAGGTCCATTTTTTACATTGCAGAGCTGGAGCAATGGCCTGTACCGGAGCATCGAGCACAGGGCCATTACGAACGAGAGCGCGCCGAGAAGGTCGATCGCGACATTTCTGTATCCTCAGGATGATGCTGATATAGGTCCACTCGGGGCGATGGTTGATGAAGATCGACCGAGGAAGTATAGAAGCATCAAGCACATCGACTACCTTATGTACACCTTGTCAAGGAAAATGGCTGGAAAGGCATCTAATCTTGAGATTCTTAAAGTCTAGTTCAGCCAAATCACAATTATCTGGTCCAGTTGTGTTTGAAGTTCTTGCAATAAGTGGATCACCAAGATGGCATTTTGTCTCCGGTCAATTTTTTTGGGAGAACAGTGTATTAATGAAATGAAGTGTTACGTATGTTTTTTCATGGAAACCACTTAAGTCTCCGTATATCCATCGGAAAAAAATCTTCTTACCAAAAGTTTAACGTAATTACCATTTATTTGACTCAACCTTCAGACATGTTAAACTCAAATAACTTTTGACAAGTTATTTTTCACAAGTTGACTTAATTAAAACTTCACACCAATTTTTTTATGGGTAAATAATCTTTATTAAAAGAACGAAATTAAAATAGTAGAAGCAAAAAATTCTTCACTGTTACCTCATGGCCATATCTTTGTCCCAAACGAACTCTTTATTGCTAAATGCTACCCTACCTGAGATCCCAGGAAGCCATTGTGTCAAAAAAGGTGAAGGTATGTCCATCTCGTATATCTCTATTTTTGGATAGGAAGAAATGGACAAAATATTTTAGTTTTTGGAAGGATATAGCGTAGTTGCCACCAAGAGAGTAGATGCAATCGAAGGTACCAAGTATTACTTGTTCAATTGCAAAGCTTACGACAAGAAGGTCAAAAGGGGGCCAAATTCTCGACAATCCTTAGGCTGCTTGCTCCAACATTAATCAATCAATGTGGCTGGCAATACCAAAGGAACAATAATAGGCAGGCACAAATAGGACCACCTTATTCGAAAGAGGAGAATTTCGGGTAGGGGTGACCGCAGATCGGACTGCGCTGTGGCCGGCAAGCTGGTCGTTGATCTTTCGAGCATGCATCGACGACTAGAATCATCACAATCCAATAAAACAGCATGCAACTTTCGAATATGAACACCAGGAAGGAGAAATCGTGTTTCACTAGCTAATGGAACGTGTCTTAAATGATTCGACACAGAAAGGAAATTGCAGACTTAGCCTAAACCATGGAAATTATTCTCTGCCTGGTTATGGTTTTTTACTGCTCTACATCCATGACCTTGCCTTCGGGAGAGTCGGCATGCGCATTATCTGAGCCTCGCTATGTACTCCGATCCTAGGCGTATATCAAATGTACAGGTTTGACTGCAAACCAACAAAAACCTTTATTTCCTCGGGCTCCTCCTTGTCGAAAACCAGAGATGGAACCCGTACTGCAACTACAAATACGAAAGAGGACGACCACTCACGCCATCCTTTGGTTAGCTGTACAACTTGATCTAGGCAACTTAAGCACCACTAGGCTGGAGAGAGAGGACACTAATCCGTCGTTCTGCACAAAAGAAGACACTCATTATACTTGCTCTTAACAGTAAGCTGAACAAAGCAACTTTGGATATTTTAACAGCGAAGTCAATTGTACGATTTGTATCTTAATCACAGTTGTAATGAAGATAATTAATGATGATCCAACGAATTTAGTAGTGATCCCTTCTGACGTATCCATCGGGCCAATTTGCCTGGAGCGATTCTTAAAATGAGATAAGAAGTCACCAATATCCCGCAGAAATAAGGGAGAGAAACATGAGCTATACCTCCGGCTGCAACCAGTTTCTCTACGCGTGCAACTATGTGCTTCCCATAAGTATACTTCTTAAGAGTATTCAAGTGAACCTTGATTCGGTTAAGAATTAGTTCGAGTTGCTGGTCCTCGCAAGTTTCCAGCACTTTCTGTACAACGTAATTTGCAAACTGATCTTTCATCATTGCCTGCACATAGGAAGCAAAAGAAAATCAAACCCAAGGCAAGTATAATAACCCTCTAGAACTTATACCCATACTCTTGCCACTTTATAACTCTCACCAGTTAATATTCTCGTTAACAAAATCTAATGATTAATGCAAAGTTGATGACAACGAAGAACAAGCGGAAACCTGGAGGGGCTCATTTTCGTCCGTGGTACCGAGCATCTCGTTCACCAAATTCTGACATTCGGCTCGGGAGCCAAAAGTTAAACACTTCTCTATAACATTTGAAGCAAACTTTTGCTGGCTCATCTGAACAATCTGTCCGGTTAATTTCCTGATGATTTCCGAGCGTTCATGTGGTTTCCCGTGCTCGAGCACATGCTGCACAATTTTAAGACCAATTAAATGAATGGCACACATCTAAACACCAAGAAAAAATAACCAACAAATGAATTATTGAGGGCAAACCTGTACAACATAGTTTCCATACTGATCCTGGGCCAACATGTTAACCGATTGCAGAATTTCGTCCATCATTATACGCTGAGTTCTCTCATCATGGCAGTGCTCCAACACCCTCTGTTAAACAAAATTACTGCAAACTTCAACCGTCTTGGCCTTGGCAACGAACTTGTAAGAAATATAAGAATAAAGACATCAGCGAGAAAAGTTAATCGGTCTGCAAACCTGGATGACGCGGCATCCATACGCATGAGTGGAGAGGGTCACGACTTGATCATAAAATGTAGAAACAATAAACTGAATGGCCTCTTCTGGCACACATTCAATACATTTCTGAATGACATGGTTCCCATTCTGGTCACGTACACATCGCATAATTTGACCGTCCAGCTCTTTGACCATGCTAGTCTTCTGGTCCAGTTCTACTACTTCTATGGCCTGGAGATATCAGACAGGTTATCCAACCAAAAGTGAGTTGAAAATCTGTAATTTGGAAGGAAAATACTTTGGCGGCTCCAATTGACAATGCCTACAACAGAAAACTTTAACCGAAAATCAAACAGTTGAAATATTCCTAGAAAAAGAGAAAGTCGGAGAAGATTTCACTTAACATATTTTCAAGCAGACTCGAGGACCAACTTGTCAAAGATTCTCATTGTTCAGTTATTGTACATATTTATGGAAACCTTTGGCCGGAGCATCCTCAGAGACCAAGACCATTCGAATACAAGTACAAAAAGAAGACCACAAACCTTTTGGATCACACGGCACCCATACATCTGAAGGCTAAGGGTCAAAACATGCCCCGTCAGCTGATTAGCCAATTCTCTAATTTGTGGTGTGGATCCATGCTCAAAAAACTGAGAAGCAACCAAAGCTGTCATGTTAAACACATTTTTTCTTGCTTGTCCCATGGACAAAAATGAGAGCGTTGAAAAAGAATAAAAGTATCTAGAAATTTCCGAATTGAGAAAACACCTTTTGAACGACATAATTGCCAAACACATCAGTCATCAGCGAGAGGGCATGGGGCATTATCTCATTGAAAACCATGTCTTTCTCGTCAGTCGTAGCGGTTTCGAGTTTTTGCTGAATGAATCGACTCCCATACTGATCAGCACTGCCATCAAAAGGTAAATAATTGATATGAAAGCAGCAAGATCACAGAGACCAAGCAGAGGTACATTATCAGGTGGCACGCACCTAAACTCAACAACATGACCTGCGATTTCTGCAAGTTCAAAACATTTAGCCTTGTTGCTCTTAAACTCGTCAAGTAAAGAAGACGGAAAACTCCCGTCATGGTTAGCGGAAGCTTCAGAGTGCCAAGCTGCCATCAGACCTCCTGAAGGATTCCTAGTCCCAGTTGCGAAGCGCATGCCACGTTCACTGTGCCTCGTCGGAAGAAAGGGTTGCCCAAATGGACTTCCAGAGTAGGACATCCCAAGACCGAATGCTGGATTTCCAAGGTAGTCATGGTTCGACCTCCCAAATTTGCCGACGTAAGGAGCACCTAACGATTTTTCGGGGGAAAGCAATGCGCCGAGATAAGCTTTCTGGAGGAGGTCTAAATATTGATTGTTCGAGTATTCCCTGTCCATATACGGCTCATTCAGAGCTGCAAGCTGTGAAGCTGCGGCGGTATGGCCATTTGATGCAAGGTACTGAAGATACAATGGGTCTGAATAGCCACTACGGTTTTGCAATTCTGCTGCAGCAGCCATTAGGTTTGGTCCAAATGAACCCGTCGACTTTGAATCGACTAAACCTCCTTCCATACCAAAGGCTGCATTCTCAAATAATGGAGGCAAGTTCCCACCACCAAACTGACTGCCTGCCAAGGATTGAGACAAGGGCTGCACTGTATAGCCATCAAACCCATAGTTTGGAAAAGAAGAATTTATCAAGTCGGAGTTCCTGTGATTAGCAGGAGAGCCCCCTCTGCCCTTGAGAGTTGTGGTTTGCCCTTTCATGTAAGAATTAGCCGAAAGATTGCGGTATCCATCTATATCATATCTGGTTGATCTTGAGAAGATTTCTTCACCAACATTGCTATTTGCCGACAGATTCAGTGAGGACATGGCGGCAACAAGGTTGGCAGACTCGTTTAAGCTAGATGAGATACCATTAAACGTGCTTGAGCCGCTCATGTCTCTCTTGTCCAAGGAACTAGACCTGTTTCCTCCGATGGGAGGAATGCGCGGGCTGGGAGACCTAGCTGCAAGTAGAGGGTCAAGAGTAGTATTCCCTGACAACGAGGCACCTAATGCAGAGGCATAGGAGTGAGGAGACAATGAACCAAGATTTGCAGCTCCATGAAGTAGCTGGGGAAGTGGTTCAGAAATTTGAATGTCATCACCCTCGAAGGCGTTCCGGCTACCTGGACGCGAAGGGTGATCTGATACTGGTGTTGAATGACCTCTATTATTCTGCATTATCAAACCACGAAAAAAAACAGATTCCAAAGCTCAAATATCAAGTTCAATCAAGAGTTAAGAAGAAGACAAAATTTAAGCTTAAACTACGTGCATAAGCAATTTAAATCCATGCCAAGTAAGAGTCTCTCAATACATCCCAAGTGAGATACAAGCTATAAAGCATTCTACGAAAAACTGAGAAGAGACTGACCAACAGGCTCACGTAATCGAAGGCAACGAATATGGCAAGAGACAAACTAGATTATCTTAATTGACCGCTTCTTTCTGAAACGAAAAGGGTGCGTTCCTACACAGGCAATGAATTACTACTCCTTGACAAAACTTAACAACGAGTCCCACAAAAATTAATTGCACCAAAAACAGCAACATTATGACCAACAACTGTTGAAGTAAATGCACACAAATCCAATGAATCAAAGACAACTTTTCAACCTGAAACATATCGGCAAGGCTTCGCTGCCTGCTTCCAAGCCCGGACCCTGGCAAACCAATCAGCCCATCTCCTCCCCACTCTACACCTCCACCATTCTCCTCAACACCTCCTCCGAACCCTCCAGGCTGCACGGCAAAAAGGGACCTATCCCCTTCACCCCCACTCCTACTATCCCCAATCACAGAATTAAACCTCTGAGAAGACCTCCAATCCTCCTTGGACAACAAAGGAGGAGGCAGCCTCGGGTTTGAATGAGCATTCGAATAGTAATAATTCACATAAGCCGGATCCGACCTTATCTCCTCCTCCCTCAAGAACCCAACTTTAGAGCTCAGGGCCCCTTCCACCGTTGGTGGGGCCGACCCACTCCTAAATACACTAAGGTCCCTCTCCCAATCACTTGCTACCTCATGTTGAACCCTCTGTTCCCTCAGAAACTTGCTCAAATCCCCGTTCTTTAGTACCGGCCTCGTGGAGATATCCGGTATAACCTTGGAGTAAGCGTCCGTGACCATTAGTATTACTTCGAAAAGATTGAAACTTTAAGCTGGATTTGGGCTCCGATGGTCAACCCCGAACTGGGTATATTCAAGCTTTTAGGATATGGTTGGTGGGTTCTTCTTATTGACCAACACTAACAAGAGAATCAATATTAATTAGTAGATCAAAAAAGGAGGAAAACCCAATTAGGAAAATAAACGAAAGCGTTCTAGTGAGGATCCATTAGAATGGAAACTTTAAAGAGTTAGCCATGTCCTAGAGAGATGTTAGAAAGACAGAGAAAGAGTGTGTGTGTGTGCGTGTTCCTGTTCAAGTGATGGAAGAAGAGAAGAGGGGAGAGTGTTAGAAGGAGAGGTGCGGAGAGGATTATGAGCCATTAGATTGGAGGTGTGGACGGCGGGGATTTGTTTCAAGACGATTTCTTTTTTACACGAAGTAGGTTTTTGTTTGTCCCGGTTCCTGGTTTTGGTTTATGTTTTTTTTCCCTTTTAGGAAAAGAGATGAAAAGGGTATTATGATTTATTTATTTTTTTGGAAAAGTTTATTTAGTATTTTGTGGTTTTACGGATTGACATTTATCGACCTTTGGTTCTAAAATCATCCAAAACAACCCTGAATTTTCAAACAGACCTCACGGGTAATAGCTCTCTTGTTCGGAACCAGAACGACGTCGTTTCAAGATTGATGTGGCATCCAGCTCCGCGAATTTCACTTTACGACTAAGCTGATTTGTTCTTAATTTTTGTTTGCAAAAATAATACCTAATTAGTTTAATATTTTTCAAAAAAACCCTTATTTTAAACCATCTCTAACCTAAATCCCCCTTCCATTCCCTTCCCTTCCCTTCCCTCCAACTTTCCCCTCTCCAAATTTCGACGTTCAACCTTCCCTTCCTCCCGACTTTTCAACATTCTGATGAAACCCTTCCATTCCTTCCCTCCTTTCGCCCTTCCATTCCTTTCCTCCCTTCGCCTCTACCAGCCTCCCCCAAAACCCAAGTGGACCTTCCCTTAAGATTCCCCGAGAAAACCCCTCAGTTTCAACAGGGACCCAGTTGACTTAGGGTTTAATATTCTATCGATTTTTTTATACTTTATCGTTGTTCAAGTGGTTATCTCTTCACCATTATCCATTTTTTTATTACAACTTATCCTCTGCATACAACGGATGATGAGATGTTTCGAGTTCGGTTCCACTTCGGGGGGAGATTGGATAGACAACAATGATGGTAGAAAGTATGTGGGTGATTCGAGTTATGAAACACATCTTGGGTACGAGACAGATTATCTATGCTTGTGGAGCCTACACACATTTTATGAGAAATATTTGAGAATTCCATGAGATAGATTCAGAATATGGTTTAGGAGAGAAGAGTAGATGGTGATGAGAGTTTGTTTAGATACTTTGTGACCGTGAAGTGTTAAACATGATAGAATGGCAAATAGGGTATGATTTTACTGATGTGTTTGGCATGGAAGATGGAGATAACCATACAAGTGCTGAAGTGTTGAGTAAGCAGTTGGAGGCTTACAGAGGCTGAAGGGAGGGGAAAGTCGGAAATAAAGGAGAGAGGGGGGATTTAGGTTAGAGATGAGATAACAAAATAAGAAGGGGAATTTTGAAAACTATTAAACTAATGAGATATTATTTTTGTAAAAAAAAAACTCAATACACGTTCACCTAGTAGCCAAGTTAAGTTCGCAAAGCTGGATGCCACGTCAACCTTGAAACGACGTCATTTTGGTTCCGGACAAGGGAGCCTCTACCTATGAGGTCTGTTTGAAAACTTAGGATTGTTTTGGATGATTTTGGAACCACATGTCACTAAGTTTTAATTCGTGAAATCATACTAAAGTGAACTTTTTCTTTTTTTTTACAAGCAAGGGTATTATGAATTTGGTTAATGAGAATGTGATTTTATCATTACGATCTTTTCCATACTTGGGAAAATATTTTTCTGACTCCCTCTATTCTTTTATAAGTCGTATTTTAAACCCGTCGCCCTACATCTCCCATCGTCGTATTTATTAAACCACAATTTCATAAATTTCAACGTCATGGATGAATTTGCTAAGGTTATAACTCTAGATCTACTAAACTATTATATGGTATTAAGCTACAAGCCTATTTTCAAAAGAGTTTTATGTGTAGTAATTTTCTTTTAGACTACCTACTGTCGTGTCATCGCTTAGCCACTATTAGAGTACGCCATATTAATTCGCCCATGCACTTAGTTTTTTACCTATTATCGTGCTCTTGGCATGACACACCTACGCCATAGGTCTAAGTCAGTTTTATTTTAGCTCTGATTTTTTTAAATACAACTAGCAGTATTAAACTCGAATATAATTTTGAATAAATTTAAAAATTCATTTTGAACTAACAAAAATTATCATTTTCCAAATTGAAAAATTATATTAAGTTAAGAATATATTACATGAGAAATTTAAAAAATAAAAAAATATATACATTTAGTAAACCATTTATTTTTTATGTAGTTTCAACAATGAAAATCACTTAATTTCTTTCTCGTCTTGGAATAAGTCTTTTCCTCTAGCAAGCAAGCATGGAGAATGGTTGTATTCGCTTGGTGAATTTTGGCTTTAGTATTTAATTTTTTTGCTTTGGTTATTGTGTATTCTTTTATTTTTGTTTTCCTACTACAATTGCGAGACATTTAGGACTTGTTGTGCAACGAATGTCAATTTTTTGCTTTTTAATTTGGTGGGTGTTTATGGTAATTTGGTGAATTTTGAGAGTAATTTGGTGTATTTGAAGGGTAATTTGGTCAATTTTGAGAATAATTTAGTTAGTTTTGAGAATAATTTTGGTGGGTAATTGGTGGGTCCTAGTGACACTCTTGAATTTGGCTAAACTGAGAGTAATGTGTAAGATTAGAAGTCAAAAAATTGAGATTTGGGCTAAACGATCTAAGGTCATTCCAATCAACATCTTCACTAAACACATTGGAATCCATATCTAAAAAAATTAATAGAAAGATGAGAGAAAAGTTTGTAAATTGGTGAGAAAAAATAATACGAGATTGGTTTTTATAGACTTCAAATAATTCTGGACCACACAAATTTTATGAACACATTTAACCATATTAATTGAATACGAAAATTTTTATAAAAAAAAATATTAACAACACTAAAAAAAATATTCGTTCGAATAGAATGGTATAAAAGTAGTAAAAAAAATTAAAAATTAAATTCTTTTATATTTTTATCAATTTTTTTTAAATCTATTTTTTAAAAAATAAGTAAGTTTAAGAGGACCACGTGGTTCAATCGGGCCAGGCCACTTTTGCACTCAGTGATTTGAGAGGCCACGCTGACACGTGGTGATACCACACGTGTTATCATGGCACAACAGCTCACTCAATAACAAGTCACCATGTGACCTCAGAAGAACGTCCTCCTCGTAGTGAATAGTCTAAGTATTCTTTACTTTATTAGAATTTCTTCCACAACATTTTTTTTATAGGTTTTCACAACATTTTCGTAATGATAGTTTTGACGTCGACATCCATGGAAGTATATTTTGGATTAATTAATGCCGGTATCATTTCCCCCTGATCTCCTCCGAGGCTCAGACCCCGTGACATCTTCCCTTGACCTTTTTTCATCAATTTTTTGAATGATCTGGGTGACTTTTATTATAAGTAGTTATCTTTAATTGCCTATAGTACAAGTAATGTCGACTATAATAATTTCTCTACAATTATTAATGAAAAATTGTTACTATTTTGTATTGTTCTCGATTGTCGTTATTATTTTTCTTCAAATATATTTTACTAGAATTAGAAATTATTTCTAACAAGAGATGTTTTTCTTTAAGTACCCCGTGGTTTGCAAAAAAATCACTTTAGGATAAATTACAGGGTACTTAAAGATTCTTTTTCCTATTTTTTTTATAGAGTGGGCCTGGCTCTACGCATTGTCATCTTTGACCAGATACAGTCAGTGCATTTTCATAAAAAGGCACGTTTTTTTTTACTTTCCCCTAAATGTAGGTGTTTGAAATGGCAAAAAACTAAAAATTGGCAGAAGCAATTCCATAGCTCCCGGGAAAATGTAATATATGTCCACGTTTTATTTTTTCTTGGAATAAAGTTCAAATAACCTCCATACATGTTAATATAGTAGAATTAGCACCTTTTACTTCAAAATGGCTCATATATCACCTTGTACTTTAAAAAATGGTATAAATAACACCCTCTTATCAATTTTAGTAACACATGGCATCCATGTAAAAAAAAAAAGGGAAAATTAGGCTAAAGCCCCTCTACTTTGGTGATTCAACTGTTTTAACCCTTGCTGTTTCAAAACTACCCTTTTAATCCCTCTTATGCAAAATAACATAGACAAATAGTCCCTGATTCCGATGTCGGACTTTTTTCTGGGCAAAGTGTAATCTGAGTTGACGATTTTACCCTTCCATCCAAATTTCCACCCAAAACCAAAAAAATCCGTCCAACCCCAGCATCGCTGTCTCCGCCACCGCGTCCACACCATTCCCCTACCTTCGACTTTATCCTCGAAAAAATCTATTGAACTTCTAGAGAAAGAGGATCTCTGCCTCCCTCAAATCTCCTTTAATAAGATCTGAAACTGTCCTCACCATCTGTTCACCTTCCTCCTTCGAACTTAATGAAAAAGCCCAGCAAAAAGGTCAATGGAAACGAATGTATACTTAATTGGGCTTTTGCTTTCTGGAGTAGACCATCCGTTGGTGGGTTTGGGGAATCAAAATTTGTAAACAAAGAATCTTGAAGTTGTGAGAATAAGTAGATTTGAGTGGAGGGAAGGAGGGAGATGGGGTAGGAGGAGGGAGATGGGAGGAGTAAGAATAAGTATTGACTTTGAAGGCGAGGCCGTTGGGGTTGGAGCTGACATAGTAGGAGAGGCTGTTGGGGAGGAGCCCGTGGTCGGCACCGAATGGCCAGTCGTCTAAGGGCTGGTCCATGTCAACGTTGACGAGCTTCAGTGACTGGAACCCCTACTTCTTCATCAATACCAGGGATGTCTCTGTCGGTAACAAATCCATCCATCTTAGCTCTCCTATCTTGAGGTGCGAAAAAGAAAAGCGGGAAATAGCAGTAACCTTCACCTGAGGGGGTGGCGGTGGTAGGGAAAGTCCGCTCCAGCCAGTTCCTCACCGCCCACTAGCTCAGGTCGCCTATTGTCATTGCTTTTCGAGTCCATGGTGTGATTATGGTTCCGGAGAAGTCCTTAGTCCAGGCTTTGAGCCGGTGGTGGAGTTGCTAAGTGGATTCGAGGAGCAAGTCGAAAGGTAGGGGAATTGTTTGGACGCGGTGGCGGAGACGGCGAGGTTGGGGCTGGACGGATTTTTTTGGTTTTGGATGGAAATTCGGATGGAAGGGTAAAATCGTCAACTCAGGTTACACTTTGCCCGGAAAAAAGTCCGACGTCGGAATCAGGGACTGTTTGTCTATGTTATTTTGCATAAGAGGGATTAAAAAGGTAGTTTTGAAACAGCAGGGGTTAAAACAGTTGAATCACCAAAGTAGAGGGGCTTTAGCCTAATTTTCCCAAAAAAAAAAGACAGCATCTAGTTGACAAGAACATCATCACCTTGTAACCCTAAAAAACAAGAATTTGGCCTTGGCCAATTCCTTGGTAACTCTCAGGAACTCTTCAACAAATTTCCTACTCGTTGACCTTCTCAAATTGGGTAAATTTACGATACAATTGAAGGCTAAGAACTCTCGCCCTCCACCACTTTTCCTTCCCCTCTTGATCTCACCCACCGGCCACCAACTCATCAATTCCCATCTCCTCCATCTTCAACTTGAGGCCAACCAATCTGTCATGATCAATAAACCTTTGTTCGGTGTCCTCAAAACTAGAAGTAAAAACAGATTCATTTTGATTATTTCTCACTTCGGAGATGTTAACTTCACTTGTCTATGTTGACATACCAATGCTTCAATGAGAGGAGGCCATTGGATCCCCTCCCCCAAGTCGAAATTTGCCAGATGGATGGATTCGGCCTTGTCGGATGCTTGTTCCAGGATAACTGAATTGGCAGAGAAATGAGCCAACTTCCCATATGGTAAAATATCCTCGAAGCTACCCACGCAAGTGTGGTAAGATAGTTAACGGGTCTGCCCTTAAGCCAGCGTGGAAGAGATTGATACCTACCAAAAACGTACCGTCCAGATCCTGGGGATTAGGCCAACCCGCCTAATTTTAAAAAACATTGACCAAAAAAAAAATCATGGAAGCTTCATCCAGGTTTCTCTTCGTCCGAGCCCAAGTTAAACGCGAGCCGCTCCAAGGCCTCCTCAACGGGGCAGGTTATCCCCACGACAAACTTCATGATCACATCGACAAGGTCCCCTTGTCCTCTCTCCACTTCTTCATGAACCTCAAGGAGATCAAAGACACGAGAAGTTCATTATCGCTCGGTTGCCATTTCGGCTCCCGGAAGGACCACAGGCAAAAGTCGTCCACATTAGAAAACCACGTCAACTTAATAAGTTCAAGTCAACAAGTTGATGTGTCATTTTTGTTGTTGACATGGATGCCATGTGTCACAAAAATTGAGAGGAGAGTGTTAATTATTCCATTTCTAAACGTATAGGGTGATATATGAGTCATTCTGTAGTACATTGTGTTAATTGTACTTTGTTGACAAATATGAGGGGTTATTTGACCTTTATTCCATTCTTCCCTCTCTTTTGTTTCTTTTTCTACGGATCTACTCTAACATAGCCTATTTCCGTGAAGAAACCCTAATATTGTATGTATTGGTTTATAACTTTATAAACTTTTTTGAACGATAAATATATAATAAGTTTGATGACCTATATTTTAATCCACTAGCTTCTACGTGCAATTTAATTTGAAATACCAACGGTTAACAAAATATTAAGTAACATGCTCATATATCAAATATTGAAATAATAATTTTTAAGACAATTTTTATAGCATGTCAAAGTTTGAACTTGTGAAATCCAAACCCAACGATGTCATTTACCGTCCTCGCCCCTAATTACGAGTACTAATCACGGGCGAAGAGACATGCGGGGCAAAATGATGCACCCTGACCTTGCATGTTAGGTAGGCATGGGACGCTCGAGTGCCATGCGGTGTCTCTATCTATATGGCACGTAAAAAATTGTCCGGGTCTTTTTTTGCTGATCTGAGTTTTTTAGAAGAAAAAAAACATGTTTCTTAATTTTTTCAAAAATGCTAATATCTAAGTTGTTTTATTTATCACTATTTTATTAAATTAATTATTTTTCATATTATTATTAGGTACTTAAGCATTTTTTTAATTTTTATATGGTTTATGATTTTTTGTATCTATGTGGCTAAAAATATTTTAGCCACAAAAAACATTTGTGAATCCAAATTTTTGAATTTATGTGGTTAGTAAATTTTAATTTAAAATTTTTTATTTTTTCAAAACTTTATAAATAAAAATTAATGTTAACAAAATTTTTACAACAAAATTGCTTTTCTCTTTTTTTATATAATCCTTTCTATATTATCTTAGTGATTTTGATGTATTTGGAACATTAGTCCAAATAACGAGTTTTGACCTCTAATCTTTTTATAATCTTAATTTTAATATAATTTTTTAATTTATTATATAATATATTCTTAATTTAATATCATTTTTTTATTTTATCAAATCATAATTTTGTTACTTTGGAATTTATGTTTATTTTGTTAATTGATTCTTAATTATATTTGAGTTATATTTCTTTAAAAAATACCATAAAGCTAACATGAATACAAGGACAAAAGAGAGGTAGACTTAACAAATGTAGTACGTTGAAAATATATCTTATAAGTGAAATAATTTCCTTATGTTAGCATTTCAACAAAATAGTCGGCCACTAAGTTCTCATCACCTACTTCTTAATCCATCTTGAGAGTATGTCTTCGTCATGAAGTAGAGTACTCCTGCCAATACGATTAACGAGCATATTCTAAATTGTTCTCTCAATTTTCTGATTGTCTTCACGCTTTTGTTTTTCTCATTCATCCTTATATTTGGTGAATGAATCATTATAATTGGAATCCAAACTATAACCTTGTATTCCAAATTGATATAGAGGGTTTGATTTCGTCTGTGTGTCTATGCTAGCTCTACAATATTTTTTAAGAAATATCATTCGAATATAATTATAAATTAATTAAAAAATTAAAAATTAATTCCATTGTAATAAGTTATCATTTGGAAAATTTGAAAATGATATTAAAATTTGAATTACACATACGAAATATGAAAATTACATAATCAACTATTGTTATCAAATTTTTGTCAAACATACTTAATCAAATTCTTTTTTTAGAGCAATATGAGCTTCGCCATTGTAAAATTGTTCTCTAGTAGTTATATAACTTAATAGAATTTTCAGCGCTGCTACTAAGTTCATCATTACATAATTTTTCTAGATCTTGATAATGGAAATATGTATTTTATTCATCCTCTACTATCATATTATGCAAATTATTCTCTTTCTTCCTTGTCTCGTAGAAGATATGGACGTCTGATGAATGCGATAAGAGTTTGAAAAACTGTGATGCTCTTTCCACATTTTTTTCATATGTCTCTTGACGTGTAGTGAACAACTCATCATTCAAGTATAATGGAGCTGTAATTTACTTAACAAATGTAGTACATTCCCATCAGTGAGATAATTTTCTTGTGTTGGTATTTCGACAAAATTATCGAGCACTAAACTCTCATCATCAACTTCTCTATCCCTCTCGAGAGTATGCTTTCTTCATGAAGTATAGTGTTTTTGCCCAACACGATTGACGAGTATATTCTCAACTGTGCTCTCAATTCTCTGATTGTCTTTCACGTCTTTGTTTTTTCCTATTCAACCTTATATTAGGTGAATGAATCGTTAGAATTAGAATTCAAACTATAACCTTGTATTCCAAAATGATAGAGAGGGTTTGCAAAATTAGGATCATTTGAATCCATAATAAAAAAATAAAGAAAAAAGAGAGAAATAAATATTTTGGTGTGAAAAAAAATATATGTTAACATTGACTTTTATTTATAGTTTTTTAAAAATATAAACTAAAAAATTATAATCACAAAAATTAGAAAATTTTGTAGCCATATAAATGTTTTGTGGCTAATTATGTTCACCCACATACATTCAAAAATTCTAGAACATATTAAAATTATAAAATTTTGTAACTACCTAATAATAATATTAAACAATAATTTGCTCGCATAGAATAGATTTAAAGAAAATAAAGTAATTTTTAATTTTTTTTAAATTAAAATTAAGAAAAATATTTTTCTTATAAAAAACCGAGATCATAAAAAACTAGTTTAGCAACAAAAAAACCGGAAAATTCCTCGTGTATCTGTAGATGGAGACGCTACATAGTGCGCGGGCATCCCATGCCCTCTTGACACGCAAAAATGAAACACGCCATTTTATCCCTGCATGTCACCTCTCTTCTGTTTGGAATTTGGATTGGGTGGTGACTAAAGAGATGGTGTCCCCATATGAGAACACTCATTTGGACCATCCGATTACAATTTTTTTAAAAAAATTATGATCCAATGGTCTAAAAAAGCTCAAGGGCATTTTTGACTATTATCCAAACTTAAAAATTCAAGTAGTTAATGATTTTCACTTTTTTAGCTCTATTACCCAGATTAAAAAAAAAATCACATATTCAAGGCATTCTTTTTTTTAGTCGCATTATCATAAATATCCTATTTAAAAAAAAATTAAACATTAATCAAAGATATTCTTTTATGGGAGGTTGTGTGGTTGTGTAGCGTATCATTTTCTATTTAAAATTTTATTATAAATTGATTCATCCTAATATCATCCTGACTTCGATTTGCTCAGCTTCAAATCTTGAACATAAAATGAGTGAATTTAAAAGATTAAACATAAGAATTTTCTCTACAAGTGAAGTTTTATTGATTGATATTATATTTATAACTTACTTATAAATTAATTATAAATTTTTTGCACGAAGTTGCAACCATTAGCATTATTAAATCTCGGACAAAATAAATAAATTTAATAGAGCAACTTTACTTAAACCGTGAAACGGGTGACTTCTCCAACGTTGTAAACATTTCAACCCTGACTTGGCTACCGAAAGTGCTTTGAAAGCTTCTTTCAATCGTTTTCACCAATTTGAAGAACCCACTGGAGAAGATCGGTGAATCTCATAAAGAGGTTGTCCCTCCAAATAATACCAATTTCTACTCTGTCTGCCCACCACGTGTAATATAAATATGTGGGTGTGACAACAACATAAATCCAAGAATTTTATTAGATTTTGGTTTTCCTTTTTAGCGTCACTGTTTTTGTATTCGTGATATTGATTTTTCTATATAGAATCATTGTTTTTTTTCTATGAAAAAGTCTACTTTAGTATCCTATGATTTGGCACATTCCTAGCTAAGTTGATGTGGTTTAAAAGTATTAATTCGAATCCAACTTCTTCCAATTTTTCTATTTGGGTCATCTCCGACCAATTTGATTCCTTTTTGTTCATTTTGGTTGGATCAAATCCGGCGTTTTCAACGCCGATTTCCAACTCCGGTTGACTCTCTGAAGCATCTTCGACGTATGGATGCCAGTTTCACACATCTTTGTTGCCGGAATCGTAAAATCAAGCTTCGAATTTTCGAATCGAACTGATCGGAGGTGACCCAAATGGAAAAGTTGGACGAAGTTGGACTCAAATTAACACTTTTAAACTACAGGGACTTGGTTAGGAACAGGCCAAACCACAGGGTACTAAAGTGGATTTTTTTCCTTTTTTCTATTAATAATATTGGTTTATGCATTCGCGATACTGGTTTGGTTTATAAAGGTTATCGGTTAGCTTATAAGAAGATACTTGTTTAACTCTAACGAAGATACTAGTTTGACTTACGATATTCTGGTTTTTTCTAAGTATGTTAATGGTTTTTATATTAGCGATATTGATTCGGCTTATAAGGATACCGATTTGGCTCATATGACATTAGTTTGGCGAATTAACAATAACGGCTTACATGTCAGAGGTAAATAAGATACTATTTTGACTAATATGTTATACTAGTTTTTCTTCTATGTGTGATACTAATTTCGAATATAAGGGATATTGGTTTGGTATATAAGGGATACTAGTTTGGCTTATATGAGATATTGGTTTGATTATGCATGATACTGATTTGAGTATAGTGATACTGATTTCGTTATAAGGGGTACTAGTTTGATTATAAGAGATAATAGTTTAACGAATTAGAGTTATTAGTTTGACGAATAAGAGATAATGGTTAAGTATATAAATAGATACTAGCTAAAAGTACAAAATTTTAACAAAAAAAGTTAAAATTCAATTCATTGGGGTAGTTGATTCAAATCTATGTCTACCATACATTGATCAAATGCTACATCATCTTTGTTGTCATTTATTGTTTTTTCGCTGCTTCTTGGTTTTTCTCTTGTTCTTTCTCCTTGCATACAATCTATAAAAGTCGTGAAATTGTTTAACCATTCGAAACTGTAGATTAACACAATTCTCTTTCTTTTCCAATTCATCAATCATGTTTCTTACAAGACTAACAAACTAGCAAAACAGAATAAGAAATCAGCTATATGTAATAACAAAATCAGTAATACAAAACAATAAAACCAGTAATGTATCACCAAAAACCAGTAACACGTAACAAAAAAATAGTGACACAGAACAAAAAAATCAGTAACACATAACAAAAAAACCAGTAACGCATAACAACAAACCAGTAACGCACAACAGTAAACAAGTAATGCACAACAACAAACCAACAACACCAGACAAAAAACTAATAACATCGAACAACAAACCAGCGAATCCAATCAAAAAATCAATAACATCGAATAATAAACTAGCAAATCGAATCAAAAAATTAGTAATATCGAACAACAAACGAGTAACACCGAACAACAAACCAGTAATGCCGAACAAAAAACCAGTAACGTAGAACAAAAAACCAGCAACACCGGACAAAAAGCTAGTGACGACATATCAATAAAACCAGCAACATTGAATAACAAACTAGCAAGTTCGAATAAGAAACCAGCAACATAGAATAATAAACCAGTGAGTCCGAATAACAAACCAACAACACCAGACAAAAAACCAGTGACAATATCAGAAAACCAACAACATCAAACATCAAACAACAAACCAGCGATGCCGAATAAGAAACCAGCAACATAGAATAATAAACCAGCGAGTCCGAACAACAAACCAACAACACCGGACAAACAACTAGTGACAACATATCAAAGAACTAGCAGTATCGAACAACAAACCAGTGCTTTGAACAAAAAATCAGTAATGTAGAATAATAAACCAGTAAGTCCAAACAACAAACCAGCAACACATGACAAAAAAATAGTGACAATATATCAAAAAATTAGCATCATCGAACAACAAATCAGCAAGTTCGAACAAGAAACCAACAACGTAGAACAACAAAAAAGCGAGTCCGAATAACAAACTAGCAACACCGGACAAAAATCCAGTAACAACATCGAAAAACTAGCAACATCGAACAACAAACCAGCGAGTCCCAATAAGAAACCAGCAATGTAGAATAACAAACTAGCGAGTCCGAACAACGAACCATCAACATATCAACGCCACCGATAGAAGTGTGGAAGCCGCCGGTGGAGGAAATCGAAAGTCAGTATTTAGAGGTCGTCCATCGCCGTGGGTAGACATTCGATGGAGAACGAAGAATGGTCGTTCGGTAATCGAGTGTTGGTCACCGGAGAAGGTGGCAGAAAAAGGTGTTCGTCGGAGAACGGTCGGAGAAGGCCGTCGGAGTACAGATGTGTTGGTATATATCAAAAGAGAGAAACATATAAAATTAGTTTTACCGCTTAAAACTAATGATGGTTATAATTAGAGTTTTGGGATAAAAGAGGGTATTAGTGAGGAGAGAAACTAATTAATTAATGGGAGGGAAAAACTAATTAATTCAAAATTAGGTGAGAGATTACAGAAATTAATTGGAAAGGGAAAGAAATAAGTGTGATTTTACCAAATCAGTTTTTTTAATAAATTCATTTCTTTATTTTCCATATACTAGAATATTTGTCCCCCAATCCAATTTCTATTGTTTGATATATGTATTACACGCGCGAGTGAATAAGAAATTCGCCGCTGCTCCTGGTCTAAAGACCGAGTAGAGCTAGGTTTTAGGTTGCCACGTCATCCTCATGACACTCGATGTAAAGTCAACACTCGATCCGCGTTGCTTATCTTGTTTTTCCCGAACCCGCTTGAATAGCTTTTTAGAAAAAATTATGCTTGACCGCTGCTCTTGTAAGACGTGTCCTTCCCTTGCTCGTTGATTTTATCAGTTGAGGAGATATCTAACTATAATTTTTTGAATGGATATTTTTAAATAATATTTGATGCTAAGATCCCTCCTGTGTGTGTTTATTTTTCATATAGTTGATAATTATCTTTTTTTTTAAGGACAGTAGTACATTTAAGTGATAGAGATAATATATCTGTGAGGTACATGTGCCGAGAGCACTAGGTGCCCATGGATTTTATCAAGGGCATAGCCGAAGGTTTGAACTTTTCGAAGAGATAGACACGAAGAATCCTTAGCTTTAGGATGGTAAGATGCTTTCTGTTCGATGTTTACCATTCGAGATTCCCATGTCAGGAACAAAAGGACTTAATTCAATGTCCTACGATAAGTTTATTTGATTCAAATTTTAGATCTATTGACTAACATATAACAATTTTCTCATTAATTTGATCATAGTGTTTATTTTTTTCTTTGTAAAGTTCTTTTTTTACAACTGATATCATCACTATTTTTTGTGGGATGATATTATTAGTATTGGAAAAGGTATTATTCGATACAGAAGTGCTAGATGAAATAAAAATATGCCTTGTTAGTTTTTTTTTGAAACATGACTTGTTAGCTTGGCATAACAAATTATTAGCCTCACCCGAATCATTTCTAATGGTCTTATAAAAAAAACCATCTCTAATGGTAAAAATCAACTAATTCAAACATAAATTTTGTGTTAGAATTCTCAAAATAAAAAAAAATATTAGAAGATTTTCCCTGGATATAAACATGCAAACACTTATTTTGTAATATTCAAAGCATGCGTATGTATTATTGAATTGGATACAGGGTTCCACTGTACATGATTGGCAGTGTTTCATATGGATTTGTTGCATCAATTCAATGGTTCGTGGATAAAGATGACTGTGCCGGGCATCGTGCAAGACTATTTAGCTTTACTGAAATAAAATACAATGTGTATATTGTATTGTATTTTATATTTTATAAATATATGAATTTCAGGTCACAAGACCTGTCAGTATTCTTTAATAAACAACACAAGATCTTTATTAATTAGTTCATTGTTTAAATCATATTGTACATCCCAAAAAATGTGTCATGCCGAAAGCAAAAGCATCCAAATTTTCTAATCACATTTTCTCCTCCCTAAAAATTCTTGTCGGATCTTCTCTTTTCTCTTATCTTGCATTATCTATATGCAATCTTCATTGTTTTCAGGAGTCTCCCGGTTGTTTTTAGATATGCATAAAAGTAATTCATCAAAATAATATTTGCAAGACATAAATAAACAACTGTGACATAATTAATTACTTACTTATAAAATCATAGTTAATTGCTTACCACGCTATTGGTGGTAAAGTTGGCTTCTTTGTCTTACAACTCCTTCAAATAGGAGATGACAAGGCTAAATGCCGACCAAAGCGTTAACGTGGTACATATAAGATGTAGTTCGGATTTAACAAGCATTTTGCTAAGATGTAGGTTAGTGAGAGTCTCTACGAAAGAGTTTGGGATATTTCATATACATATACATACATACATACATATATATATATATATAGTATGATATGCGTAAGTAGTTTGATTAGTATCATTCATATTAACATGGTGTACCTTATTTTATGGCACACATTCTCAAAGAATTTCAAGGTTAAATGTAAGTGGTTAGAAGTAGGATAATAATGAATGACCTCTTGGAAAATTTCTCATTGTGCGTGTTAGTGAGGACAAAGAATGCTGGAAAAGACATGAGTTGGTATGTGGAGCCAGTTGGTCATATCACGAGATATTACACTTGGTATTAGAACAATCTCAGCTTATATGGCGTGGTTCGGGGATCGAACACATCTATAATCGAAGAATTTTGGAACTATCTGTATCTGGCATGATGTGGATGTCTTGTATTTAAGGAAGAGTCAATGTAATACCTATATCTGTGATATCTAAAATGTCTAATTGATTTGATTAGTATTATCCATATCATTAAGGTGCACATTCTTTTTTTCATACATCATGAAAGATATCTAAGGTAAAATGCATGTGGACAGAGTAGAATTAAGATGGATGACCTCATAAGAAGTTTTGCATGATGCGTGTGAGTGAAGACAAAAAATATGTGTTGGTATATAAAACCAATTGGCTAAATCACGGGACGTTACATGAGTCAACAATGATCGATTAATCTTTCCAAAGCATATAGATCAGCTTAGAGCAACAAACACGTAACATTTGACACAATAATATTTGGATCATAGTCCTGATAAAGCATATCACACTTTCTCAAATCATGTGTGCTCTTAATTCATACATTTAAAATATGTGTAGTAATTGTTAATAACCGTAGCTGGTACATCAAAGCAATTCGCAACAAAGAAGTGAAGAGATAATTGCGATGGACATAGCTGAAGAGTTGATTGAAATACGGTAATAACACAACATCAAGGCTCAATCCTTATGTTCTCAACTTTAATTATTCTTGGCAGACAATTATTAGCTGATAAAGTCAAGGGAAAATACATATACCTGCATGTCAGATTTAGCTGCTCAAGTCTGCAATATGAAAAGGGAGAAGATTCAATGGAAAATGAGTTTTTATAAGCAGAAAATTTACCATATAAATAAATAGCAACTCTTCCTTTCTTATTGCAGTAGTGTAAATAAAATAAGCTCGAGCTCCCCAATAATGATAGAAACAAAGTCCAGAGGAAGTAGGAGAGGGGGAGAGTTTCTAAATTTAAAGATTATGTGTGGTAAAACAATCAAGTTGAAGGGTCTCACCTTGGCTTTCCTCAAAACCTCAGGATGTTGATGCAGATTTATAGTCGCCCACAATCCTACTATGGACGAAGTTTCATGACCAGCCATCAAAAATGTGAGAAGCAAGTCCACAATACTCCTGTCGTCTTCATCTCTTAAATTAATCAAGAGATCCATCATGCATCCTCGACGACTTGTCGTCTTAGTTGCCACCCTCTCATTCACCATTGCTCGGAATATTTTTTCGCAACTTCCCCCGTCACTGAATCAACAAATGGACAGCATCGTGATGCCCTTTAATTTTGATGGTAAGTGCATTAGTTTCCGATGTGCAAATGTGTCAATGAAGATGCATAACCATCCTTTCAATCAATTGATTCACCCAGTTGAACAGCTCGATCCATATCTAAGTAATCAATAACATTATGTTGACAATTTTTAGAATTTTAGTGGGGCAATTGTAATTGATAAAATTTGATAGAAAACTAGAGTAAAGTTTCTTAGTAAAATTTTGAGACAAATACACCTGTAAGAGACCAAACTGTAGACCTTCCTCAATTCCTATTATACCTTGTGTCTAATGGCAAAAAGTAGAGTATGTTAAGAATTATTTGACACTATAAATATAATACATAATACAATATTTTTTAATACAAATCTCTATTTTGATCGGTTTTTCTAGCCAATAAAACTGAAATCTTGAGAGCATACTGATTTGCAGTGCGATCCGTTTTTATAAAGTATGGGTGAAAACCAAACAAAAAAAATTAAATAGAGGAAAAGTCCTAATATTACCTGAAGGGCCTTGTGGTACCTAAGCAGGCAAGTTAATGGGCCATGAGAAAATCTCATCAAACACATTGCCGTTAACCGTACAACTCCTCAACTGGGCCCAGAACATAGTTGCTACTTGGGCCCGAGAATATCTGCCGATGACCCTAAAGAACAACCTGTTGATCTCGACAGCCAGCTCGAATCCGATTCGGCCCACTCATCCCAAGGCTAGTAGTTTTGTGAAGCTGGAAAGTGCCTCATGACCACTTATTGGAACTAGCCTGGGATTCTGTTGTCCTCTGTATTGGTTACCCCCGCGTAGTCTTTTCTCTCCGACGAATAGTCGGAGAGATGCGGCAGGGTACCCGAGTTCGAACCTTTCGTTGACTGTTAGGACCTGTTGGCAGGAATATGACGAACTAGTCACGACGGTTGGTTTCCGAATAAATGTGTCTTGTATTGAAGCACTCTACCATACCTGCAGCTTCTGGTGGTCATAATCATGATGAAATTTTTGAAAACATTTACCTAGTTATTAGATAGGCTAAAATGATTTATTTTTGTTGCTCATATTTTTATCTTAGATTTTTATTATGTAACTACTTGAAACTATTGTTGACCTACTAAATTTAATTATTAGATATAAAACATTCAGACAAATCGTTAACCATGAGCTTAACACCTACTAACGTCATACAAATCGGTCCCAAGTTATCTTGAGCGGTAAAGAGTATGGCAAACATGATGTCTGAAGTCTAGGAATAGGATTCAAACTCGAACAAATTGTAAATTATAAAATATACGTGAATCAGAATACGAACCGACACTTAAACCAAAAATATTAATAGAGAGATGCACATGAAGAAGATGATTAAACCTGTGAAGCAGATCTGCGTATAGTTGATCTGGGTTAGTGGACCTCAAAGCTTTGGGTTAGTGGACCTCAAAACTTTGAAGAATGACAAGGTGTTGTCCATAATAAACCCTAAACCCTAAACTCAAAATGCCCGGCAGTCGCAACTTCATTTTCTCGGCGCCTAACCTCTTTGCCTAGTTGGGAATATATCACTCTCAGCCATAGAAAGCTAAGACCATAGTGACAATAGGCGGCACCTACGGCACCTAATCTTGAAAGGCACCAAGGAACTCAACGTCTTTCGTGATATGCTCTTTTAAATGGGACTCAGACTCCACCGATTAGATATTCACTCTAAATGGAGTAACTGATGAGATGGTAAAAATTTATGGACTTGTAAATTTAATACTACTTGAGAAAAATTGTACCATTTACAATTCATTATAAATTTGTTTGATACCAATTCAAAAATATAATTTAACAGCCAAAATTCTTAAAATATATAGTCATTTTTTTTGAAAAACATATGAAAGGGGTAATTCATACACCAAAATGTTAAAATCTATATATTACATTTAAAAACTTTTCCAACATTTATAAACGGTCTTTGTACTCTCTCTCATAAATATGATGATTCTTTAAACGAGACTTTAGGTTAAAGATTGAACAAATTTTGACTAATTAACATGCGATAAATAAAGATCGCGTAAATATGACAATGAGCATTAGATTAACCCACTAAAATACTATGTAAATTTTCATTTTTAATCTTAATTTTTAGGATAAATTATATCTAGTCTCCTCTATTTTGGCATTTTCTGTAGTTTGTAAATCAATTAAAAAGCCTCATTAGTAAGGCAAAAACACTCTTTCTCCTTCTCCACCTTCCTCCTTCTTCTCTTTCTCTCTCCTTTTCTTTCCTTCCTCCTCCTCTGCCCTCCTCCTCCCTCTTCCTCCGGATTTCCTTCTCCTCTTTCTCCCTTCTCCTTCTCTAATCTCCTCCTCCCCTCTCCTCCTCCGCCCTCCTCTTCCTCCGGATTTCCTCCTTCTCCTCCTCCCTTCTCTTCCTCCGCCCTCCTCTTCCACCTTCCTCCTCCTCCACCCTCCTCCTTCTTCCTCCTCCTCCTTGTAACAAACTATGTTACTAGGAAGAGAAATGTAGTAGGGAGGAAGAGATTATGAGGAAGATAGAAGAATAAAATAGAGATAATAATATTCATAGCATACTGAAAAGAATTATAATGCTGAGCTTTATACTTCTCTTAGAAGAAGTGGAAGCCTTAACACAATATGGTCTAGGCCACTATAGAAAGAAAATAACAACCAACTACTAATGTGGAACAACCCACTTCTTAGAACAACCTACGAACTCCACAAACTAAGGAAGACAACCAACTACTATTGACCATAATACCAAATCGACACTTCCAGATAGGATCATGACATTCGGCTATCCTTGAAAGAACATTGTCCTCAAGGTTCAAGATACTTTAAAATTAGCCACTTGTTCTTTGTGAGTTTCCTCTTCGATCTCGTCAATCATGTGCATGATTCCAGTAGCTTTTTCTTTGCACAGATTGCCTTGAAACCACTTTTCACCACACCGATAGCATGAGTTCCCCTACTTTGTCAGACTGGTCTCATGGGTATAGGGAATAGGTGTCAATTTGAAAGAACTGGTACCTATTCGAGCTGGGATCACTTTAGTTTTTAATGCAAATTCATGAGATTCGTGGAGTCGAACCTTTTTAATAGCTTCTCTAATAGTTGTTAGTTCATGAGCCTTAACCATTATCTGGAGAGTATCCCTGAGTCAACCTACAAAACAAGAAGTGAAATACTTTTCGAATAAGGAAGGGTTCTCCTTCAGTACCATGCCTTTCAACTCTTCAAATTTCCAAACATACTCGTTGACGAAGCTGGTCTGCTTAAGGTGGTTAAATTCTGCGATCATACTATCAATATCTTGCTCCCTAAACCTTTCACAAAGATTATCTACAAATTGCAACCAGGTGAGATAAGGATTATGAAGCAATTCATTGTAGAGCCAAACCTCTCCTTCTTCATTGAGTTTGAGGCAGACAAGTTTCACTTTATGATTCTCCTCCATTTCGTAGATGTCAAAATATTGCTCGCACTTTTGGGCCCAGAATCTTGGGTTAGTGGACATGAACTCTGGAAAGGGGAGACACAATTTGGTATCTCCAAAATATCCGACCATAGGGATTACAGCTATTGGAGTCATTGATGCCGTTGCAGTGGAAGTCATTGATGCTGTTGTTACAGGATCAATAGGCGGAGTACCTAATATCCCTGCTGTGGTAGGATAAGCGGATATTGCATCTTATAGCTCATCAAACCTCTGATCAGTGTGCTAGAAATATTGGTCCATACACTGCCATATTTCTGCGAGATGGGTGCTGAGCTCTTGGTGAAGCTCTACCATATTCGTCTCAAGTTTTTGGATCTGCTCATCAATGGATTTGCTCTGAGTTGATTTGGATCGGGTAGTCATTATTTGCTCTGATACCAGGTGTAATGAACTAGGTTACTAGGAAGAGAAATGTAGTAGGGAAGAAGAGATTATGAGGAAGATAGAAGAATAAAGGGGAAAATTGAGATAATAATATTTATAGCATACTAAAAAGAATTACAATGCTGAGCTTTATACTTCTCTTAGAGGAAGTGAAAGCCTTAACACAACATAGGCTAGGCCACTACAGAAAGCAAATAATAACCAACTACTAATGTGGAACAACCGACTTCTTAGAGCAACCTATGAACTCCACAAACTAAGGAAGACAACTAACTACTATTGACCATGATGCCACGTAGACACTTCCAGATAGGATCGTGACATTCGGCCGCTCTTGAAAAAACCTTGTCCTCAAGGTTCAAGGTACTTTAAAATTAGCCACTTGTTCTTTGTGAGTTTCCTCTTCGATCTCGTTAATCATGTACATGATTCCAGTAGTTTTTTCTTTGCATAGATGGCCTTAAAACCACCTTTCACCATACCGATAGCATAGGTTCTCCTTCTTTGTTAGACTGATCTTATGGGTATAGGGAATAGGCATCAATTTGGAAGAACTAGTACCCATTCAAGTTGGGATCATTTTAGTTTTTAATGAAAATTCATGAGATTCGTGGAGTTAAGCCTTTTTAATAGCTTCTCTTTGGTTCATGAGCCTTAACCATTGTCTGGAGAGTATCCATGAGTCCACCTACAAAACAAGAAGTGAAATACTTTTTGGACAGGGAAGGGTTCTCCTTCAGCACCATGCCTTTCAACTCTTCAAATTTTCAAACATACTCGTTGACGGAGCTGGTCTGCTTAAGGTGGTTAAATTCTGTGATCATACTATCAATATCTTGTTCCCCAAACCTTTCACAAAGATGATCTACAAATTGCAACCAGGTGAGATATGAATTATGAAGCAATTCGTTGTAGATCCAAACCTCTCCTTCTTCATTGAATTTGAGGCGGGCAAGTTTCACTTTACGATTCTCCTCCACTTTGTAGATGTCGAAATATTGCTCGTACTTTTGGGTCCAGAATCTTGAATTAGTGGGCGTGAACTCTGGAAAGGGGAGATGTAATTTGGTGTCTCCAAAATGTCCGACCGTATGGATTATAGCTGCTGGAGTCATTGATATCATTGCAGTAAAAGTTGTTGATGCCATTGTTACGAGATCAATAGGCAGAGTACCTAATATCTCTGCTGTGGTAGGATGAGCAGATATTGCATCTTGTAGCTCATCAAACCTCCAGTCGGCATGTTAGAAATATTGGTCCATACGCTGCCATGTTTCTGCGAGACGGGTGCTGAGCTCCTGTTGAAGCTTTGCCATATTTGTCTCAAGTTTTTGGATCTGCTCATCAGTGAATTTGCTCTCAGTTAATTTGGATCGGGTAGTCATTATTCGCTCTGATACCAGGTGTAACAAACTAGGTTACTAGGAAGAGAAATGTAATAGGGAGGAAGACATCATAAAGAATATAAAAGAATAAAAAGGAAAATTGAGATAATAATATTCATAGCATATTGAAAAGAATTACAATGTTGAGCTTTATACTTCTCTTAGAGAAAGTGGAAGCCTTAACATAACATGGGCTAGGTCACTACAGAAAACAAATAACAACCAACTACTAACGTGGAACAACCACTTCTTAGAACAACTTACGAACTCCACAAACTAAGGAAGACAACCAACTACTATTGACCATGATGCCATGTAGACACTTCCAGATAGGATCGTGATACTTCTTCCCCCTACTTCTTCCTCCAGATTTCCTCCTTCTCTTCCTCTCTCCTGCTCCTCTCCTCCCTCTGAAATGCCCTCCTCCTCCGCCCTCCTCCTCCACCTTTTCTCCTTCTTCCTCCTCCTCCCCCTCCCTCTTCCTCCCTGCTCCTCCACCCCTCTCCTCCTCCGTCCTCTTCCTCCACCTTCCTCCTTCTTCTGGATTTCCTTCTCCTCCTTCTCTTCCCCCTCCTTCCCCCTCCTCCTCCTCCTCCTCCTCCTTCTCTTCCTCCCTCCTCCCCCCTCCTTCTCCTCCTCCTCCTCCTCCTTCCTCCTTCCTCCTCCTCTTCCTCCTTCCTTTTTCTCCTCCGGAGTACTTTTGTCCCGAATTTTCCCCTTTTTTTGTTTTTTAGGCCAATGGTATATTTGTCATTTTGCGCAGCTCATCTACGGAGAAATATGTTGATTCCAGCATCAGGAGCCAAATGGTATAAATTTACCATATTAAGAAGATTTTTAATCGATTTGCGAATTATAAGAGGAGGGCAGCGTTAAATATACCAAAGTAAAGGGGACTAAATGTAATTTACCCTAATTTTTAAAATAATGATTTGGTAGGTTTTTAGTATCCCTCGCTCTGGTTCTAAACGATTTGGGAAAAGAGTAAACTATAAATCCAAGATTATGGATTATGGCTCATCCTTTAGATGAATCGTGAACTTTTTTGAAAAGTTGAATTTTATTAATAGATATTATAGATGAACTGTCAAATAGCCGTTAATGAAGCAACGCGAGACATTCACTGCCTTCAGGAACGTGAAACCGATGGCAACAATGACTTTGATAAATTCGCTTTTAGTTTAATTTTTGAGTTCGAGTAGTTAGAATTTCACAATGTTAATTACACGTGAGAAAATTTTCGATATCTTTATGTCTTGACAAACCCCAAATCTCGATCAATACACACGCAGTGCACCGGACATCGGATAATATAAGAAAAACGTGTAACCAGGAAGTCGGCGGAAAGCCCACGAGAGAGTCAGCGGACAACTCCTCAACTCCACCAAACATGATTTGGGCCATGACCCGAAAAGAATAAAGATATCTGCTTGAGCTCTGTCCCGAGTTTGATGGGCCTGCTCCGTGCGGCCCATTTATCCAAGGCCCATGTATCGATCAAAGACCACTGTAACCCCATCTTCAATATATCCTATTAATAGTTTATGAACAAAGTAATTTACTTGCTGAATGACGCAATTCACCAACAGCTCGTCCATTTAATAGCTTGCAACTAATGTAATTAGCAATAACAATCTCATAGCCAGTGTGAGGATATTAATGAATAAATGATTAGATATTGTTCTGATATTATATTAGGATCTAATTATCAATTTCAAACTTTAAATACAACAAATAATTAACATTTTCACACTTATAAACATATCATCTCTATTACAACTATTACATAGTAATCTCAAAAATAGTACAATTCGTTTTAAGTTGAGAAGCTTGAAGTTATATTAATAGATTATGCTACTAAAAATAATTCTCGGTGGGTTTAACTAGAAGTCACAGATACGGTCCAAAGAAATAATTAAAGCAAAATTACTGCTATAATTGGCGTTCATCGAAGTTTCTTTTCTTCTTTTGGAAGGGATACAACTTTGGAAAAACGTGTCTGAACAAATGGAAGCTGATCCACACTGGGCACGAAATTTCCCAACGGCATTCTTAATTTCAAACCAAACTGACCTAACAGATGATGATGCCAAATTTTAAATTATTTGTGTGAGATTAAAAAAGTCCAACGAGGATTTCGGGAGTTGGGTACATCTACTATTTGCTCACACAAGAAGTTAACTGTTACATAGTATGGCCAAGGGAAGGGACACCAATTTTTCCAACCTACCTAACTTTGTTCCGCCATTCGTACGTTTTCTACACGGTTAGCTTATCGACAAATATGAATGGACTTTTGAGCTTTTCGTATTTATCATCTGTAATTTATATGCCATAACTAGAAATAGACTTCCTCGATTAAATTTCCTCGGTTTTGCAGGGAGCCATGCTCTCTAAGTAAAAAATTGGGGACAATTATGCTTCCCATAACCTTTTTAACGGGCTAATAATCGGGTATTTTGCCAATTAAGCTCCCATTAGTCCATATAGATTTAAGTTGTCCTGATTTTTTCAAAAATATTAATCATCTAGTAATAGTCCATTTAGATAAATGGTTAATATAACTGATGAAAATTATGTTCCTCGTTATATCAGGAACACGACGCATTTTGTGGGAATTACATTGAAACATAGCACTAAAATTTATAATTAATAAAACAACTGTTTGCATCATCAAAGCTATGCGATCTCATTTACACTAAGCATGCATATGAGCTTTTACCTGAATTCTATAATTCCTAAGATCTCAAATGACAGAAGCATTTAACTCTAATAACACAAAATGTAGTAGAAATCGATGGATGTCTAGGTTTAATCCTCGATAGATACAACTTGATGTAGAAATGTTGCTTAGACAAAAAATAGTACATTGTAATTTGGTCAACTTGCACAAGATAGAGTTCAAATATTTCGTTAGCTTTTTTAAGATAAATGTTTCCTTAGTTAAAACATCACACTATTTTAACAGATTTTTTTGGACCAAAGGTTCCCGGGTATCATTAATAGAAATCTTAAAAATCACAAAGTTTCCGAAAACAAATTCGTATGAAATATATTACGAGATAGAAATGGGGGTATTATTTTTTCCAAATTTGTTACTTATGAGTACTTTTGTTTAAAATATTTATAGTAATAATGGAGTTGTAACTAAACTAACATATGTTACTTAGTCATACTTTTTTAATTGATGTGATTCATCTCGTAATCTGCCAAGTTTTTAACGAAAACACGGAATTAAAAGAGTCGTGGAAACTAATTTGGGTATGGAGGTTGTAAGTGATGTTCATGGTACAAATTCCATGGAACGGAAGAAATCGAAAGAAATGCACATGGTTAGCCAAACTGTAGCGTCATCGGTAACCTACGATCGAGGGTTTCGGCCAGCTGTTGTAGAACGCTTAATTTCAATATTTTGAAGCATTTAGGTCACTAATAAAACGACCAAAGGGGCACCCAGTCAGGCGAAAATTAGGAAGAAATCGTTTCGATTAGAGCTTCTGTTTCGTCATATTCACAAGTCAAAAGAATAAGTGGGACGAGACATATATTTTTAGGATTATCCTGGGTTCAGCTTTATGAATAAAAAGAAGAAGCAATTCAAAATAAGAGTTTTTTATTTTTTTAGAAATAAAACTTTGTACTTCAAAGATAAAGCATATGTAATTGAGTATAAACTGTCTTTATTTAAAAATTAATATACTGAATATATGCGACTAATTGAACAAAAAGCGACGGAGGAACTCGAAATTGCTTTTCTAATTTCCGTTCTGTTTGTCGATAATAGTACGTTCTCTGCTATGAGCCAAAAAATTATAATTTATTATAATTTTAAATTACTAGTGTTTTCATGAAAAGTAGCTCTTATTGGTACAAAGTACAAACCCCATCGAATAATTGTAAAAGATTAAAACATACTAAGTGGCAGTATATTTGTATTTTTTTCAATCAAAATTTAATATAATTAGACATCCAAATAAACGTCACATGAGTTGATGAAAGTGATATTCATCAAATTTCATCGGGTTTTAGAATGCCACCAGTTTCGATACAAATTAATTATCGATGTTGTAACTCTGCTTGAAGACCTCCATGATTCAACGGAAAGACCAGTTTTTTTCACGGAACAGATACGAATGTAAATCAGAAAAAGAAAACAGATCTTAATCATGATGATGAGTTATGAACTTATATTTTTTTTTTTACTAATAACTGAACTTCGTTCGTCAAGTACCTCTGAATGTAAATGAGAAGATGAGAACTCAATAATATCCTGATATAAACCATATTAGCCCATCATGCCTAAAACTTAGAAAGGAAAGATAAATCCAGGATACTTTTGAAGTAATATAGTACTTTACAAATTACAATGTTTATTTTTTTCATAAGGGAGACGACATTGGAGGATTGAGATCACTTGAGAGGGTAACTAATCTGAGCAGTACGTGAAAGACAATGTTCTAGGAAAATAGATAAGTCAAAAATAAATTCAGAAATATATATGTGAAATGAAGAAGAATTACTGGTCAAGATGTTGCCGACAGCCGACCTTTTTGCTTCCCTGCAATGACGTGTAAAAAGCCTAATGTTCGCAATATTCAACTTCGAATATAGGAAATATATACCAGCTCATGTATGTATGTACGTATCTAGTTTACTAGAGGTATATACATGTACAGGGGTACAACAACGAGGCTCGTCTTATCTTTGGTAAGTAACCTAATCGAATGTCAAATTGTGGACATAATTAAATCTAGGAATTAATAAAATGTAAAGGGAGTAATCAAACTTGCACTGAAAGTTTGGTGGGGATAAGTTATCAATATTTTTGTACATGAAATATTGGGTAACGTGGAGAATAATCCTATGTCCTTAGCAGATATATCCACCTTGGCTTGGACAAAAAGGTATATAAATAGGTTAGTTGCAAACTGATAAGCTGCCTTATTACAACATTAGAGAACAGTCAAGCCAAACACAAGATAAAACCCTTATCACGCTCTAACAAAATTGTACCAAACCACAGGACAATTCGTCTTAAAACCCAATTCATTTTCGAGGTGAAAACACTTGGTTAGGCTCACCGAAATGGAATCAGTTGTGTGTGAGCTAGAAGGGACTCTCCTCAGGGACCCTGACACTTTCTCATACTTCATGTTGGTAGCATTTGAGGCATCCGGTTTAATCCGGTTCGCCCTGCTGCTTCTCCTCTGGCCGGTCATCCGGGTTCTTGACATGTCAGGGAAGGGTAATTTGGGCCTCAAGATAATGATCTTCGTAGCCACGGTCGGTGTAAAGTTATCCGAGATTGAATCGGTAGCCAGAGCGGTGCTGCCCAAGTTTTTCATGGATGATATTGACATGAAAGCTTGGAGTGCCTTCAGCACGTGCCATGAAAAGAGGGTCGTGGTCACCACGATGCCAAGCATTATGGTGCGGAAGTTCGTTAAGGATCATCTCAAAGCCGATGAGGTTATCGGAACTGAGCTCCAGGCGAACCGATTTGGGTACGCCACGGGGCTGATTACATGCGGCAAGATCGATTCGTTTATCTCTCACCGAGTTGCCAAGTTGTTTATGGACGAGAAGCCAGCTCTAGGATTGGGAAGGGCTACCTCTTCCGGTTCGTTCTTGTCTCTTTGCAAGGTAAGCACATGGATCTTAAATGTCTTTAATGAATTAGCATATGTTCAATAGATGCATGTGACATTTTCAGGACAGAAACTAAATTAACTGAGTTCTCTTCTAATTAAATTCCTCTAGCCAGTACCTATTTGAGCAACAGTCATAAATTAAATTAAATCCGTGATATTTCTTGTGACAGGAACAAATGCATGCACCATTCCTCAGTGACGAAGGGAAACTCCACGACCACCACGAATCAGTCCGGCCTCTGCCGGTGATCTTCCACGACGGCCGCCTCGTGATGCGTCCCACGGCGGCCACCGCTCTCTTGATCATAATGTGGATGCCACTTGGCATAATATTAGCAATTATAAGGATCATAGTTGGAATTCTACTACCAATGTGGGCTAAACCATACATGTCAATATTGGGTGGAAATATCACAGTCAAAGGCAAGCCACCACCGCCACCCTCCAACAACAACAAGGGCGTCCTATTTGTCTGCACTCACAGAACGTTAATGGATCCCGTGGTCTTAGCCACTGTTCTGAGACGTAAAATCCCGGCCGTTACGTACTCCATTTCGCGGTTAACGGAGATCTTGTCTCCGATACCTACTGTCCGGTTGACGAGGATACGCCACGTGGATGCCGAAATGATCAAAGGTGAATTAGCCAAAGGCGACCTGGTAGTATGCCCCGAGGGAACAACGTGTAGGGAGCCATTCTTGCTTAGGTTCAGCGCACTTTTCGCAGAATTAACCGACCGTATAGTTCCTGTTGCCATGAACTATAGGGTAGGGTTTTTCCATGCAACAACAGCAAGAGGATGGAAGGGATT
>SOPF01029037.1:104992-141268 GCA_012979155.1 Hypericum perforatum | reverse complement strand
TTCCTCTTGTAATTTCTAGATCTTGTGATGTTGTCTTCTTCTTATGTTCAAGTTCAAGGAATATTTTTCATATGGACAATATGTCTATCTATGTTCAAAATTCATTTCTAACGATTATGTCAGATAACTAATTATAAATTACTCGGTATTGGAACTACCAAACTAGCTAATTTGAGTTCAAGTTCTTTATGGAACTTAAATAATAACAGAAAAAAAAAATTATACGTTATATTCCGAGGACAAAATAAAGTCGATAATTAAATTAGAACATTCTTTTACCCATCCATATGCGAGTTAGCGGCATGCAAAAATGTTCAAGAAAATGGGAGTCCAAGGAAACTTATGGGCCTGGCCCATGTGGCTATTGACTTTGTAAGCAGGGTTTTAAAAAACGACCCGGAGGTCGACCCGAATTTTGGTCCGATCTCTGGTCGGTCGGCCCAAGCGGCCCAAGTACCGGTTGGGCCGGATTTATTTTTTTAAGAGAAAATTACGCTCAGGCCTTTCGGGTTTGAGGAAATTCGTGTTTTAACCCCTCTATTTTTTTTATTATCATTCAACCCTTTTGTTTACGAAAAATATATATTTTAGCCCATCTCGCCGAATCCGATGATTTCTCCGACAAAAGACAAAAATACCCTTACTCATTTAAAAAAATAAAATCTCCTTCTCTCTCCATCTTCTTCCTCTTCCTCTAGAACATTATAAACACACAAAAAAATACCAAATTAAACATTAACAATATTGAACAAGTGAACCAAAAACAGAGATCGAATCCCTGTTGAACAAGTGAACCAAAAACATTAACAACCCCTCCCTCAAACAATCCCTGTTGTTTCTAGAAACGAATTCAAGTTAATTTTGGTCCACCACCCGTTTGACCAAATTCCTAAGAGATCGATCTCGAAACCCTAAAATTAAAATCGAGCCCCTCGACCTCCACATCTCCCCGGCGTGGCTCCGGTGACCAAAATACGCCCCTACCGTAACCTCAGATCCCTCCGCCGCCTCCACTACGATCAGGAGCCGCTCGTAATGCCCACGCGCTGTCCCCTCGAGCTCGTCCAGCCTCACGAGGCCGCTGGTGGACACCACGTAGATCTCTCAGGCCATGCACTAGACGCTGCCCGCACCGACAAGCTGTTTCCCATCTGAGGTTCCCTACGAGTTCGACTCATTTCCTGAGTTAGAGGTGACGAGTCGGTTGAAAAGGTGGAGGTCGAGGAAGACGCCTTCTTTGCCGGGTTGACTCGCCGTCTCACTCAGCAGCAACTCGCTGCCAAGCCCGATTTATATTTCCCAACTTGTGTAAGCCCGAGGTAATTCGAACCGGTTTGTTTGTTTTCCCTCATTTAATTTTTTTTCTTTTCTGAGAAGAAGAAAAGGTATACCTTCTTTATAGGGAATAGAGCGTAATCCAACTGTCAGGTTTTTCTTCATTTGTTTTTAATGGAAAATCGCTAACACCGTTACGGTGTTACTTTACTGATTGTTGTGAAATATTAAAGAGAAAGCAAATAGTGGTCGGGTCGCCAAAGTCGATGCTTTGTGAAAAGGAGAGCTGTTGGTCGTCGCCATTTCTCCGTCGTCGTTTTGGTGTTCTTGGTCTTGTGGTATTTTTTAAAAAATATGTTTAATTAATTTTTTAAAGAAAAGGGTATTTGTTAATCTCAGGTTCACTTTTGCCAGAAAAATCATCGGTTCCGGCGATAGAGGGTAAAATATACACTTTTTGCAAACATGAAGGGTTGAATGGTAATAAAAAAAATACAGGGGCTAAAACACGAATTTCCTCAAACCTGATGGGTCTGAGCGTAATTTTCCTTTTTTTTAATTTTTGCAATATTTTGAATTATATATATGTATATAGATAAATAATTTATATAATAAATTAATAATAACATATAAATATACTAATTTTTATAAAATATACTAAATAAAGTATCTATACTAATAGATAATTTTGAATAAAAGATAAAATTAATAATTTTTTAAAATTTTCTAGGTGAACCAACCACGGTCTGACAAAAAATCAGATGGTCCTATCGAAAATAAGGCAGTTCGCCCAGAGAGCAGTTTATTGACCAAAAAGGCAAAAATGGACTGCCCATAGGGTTGATTCGTGATTTGGCCGGCCCAACCGCCGGTCGGACCGCATTTTTTTAAACCCTGTTTGTAAGTAGTAACAATAGCGACGGACATTGGCACATCGCCACATTAGAACTAGCCGTTTTACTGGCTATGATTCCACCACCCACGACTACAAATCTCTAATCTGCCGACAAATTTAAGATGGTCTACTAAGTCGTGGACTAATATTTTTTAATAAATTCAAGAACGAAAAAATAAATTTACCTGAATTTTTTTGAAGACATCTGAAAATTTTATTTGATAGTTAATTTATATAAATAAATTTATGTGTAAAAAGCAAGTTTGTGAACAATTATTAGATCGAACATTGTGTCTTGGCTCGGTGGGAAGGGAACATCATAGTAAATGTTACTCGTTATCACTAAAGAAAATTTAACTCCCAAAAAATAGTGGTTATATCACGTGTCACTATCTAAGATGGTATATATAATACATTGTTCCCCAAGTTGTCCTTTGTTATATTTTTTTTTGTTATCCACCCAGTATCCGGTCTATTGGTCGACTACTCTGGGCTCGAGCTCGGAAGGCCCATTTAAGAGGTGCACTCTCCCAACAAGCGCCACTGCATACACTAGGACTCGAACTCGAGACCTAACTTAAGCGAGGAGGAGTCCTTACCACTCCACCCCAACGGTTGTTGGTAAGTTGTCCTTTGTTATTGCGCACACTTAGCTTGCACAAGTTGTCCTCCAATTGGATTGAATAATTGCGAGTTAAAAAAAGTGAAGAGGCTGTACTTTCGTGCCGTACTTTACCCCCACATTACACCATTGTTTGCAACTTGCTATTAAAAGTTAACACCGGTACGATATCATAACATATATTTTTTTTAAAAAGAAAATTGATGATATTTTTCACCTTACAATACAAAGTCCAATCAGATCTTTTAGATGGACCGTCCAAAAACAGAATTAAGTTAACTAATGCTGCAAGTGGGTTCGCCACTTGGACTTCAGATTTGTGCTGGTCAGCTTGGAAAATCGGCCATTGAAGTGTGGCTAAATCACAACCAAGAGGATGCAATTTGTTCATTGATGGCATTTTCCCTTCTGTGACCGGCGGTTCCTTGAGCTCCTTTTCTTGCTTCCCCCGCCTTCTTGAACTTTTGATGACGACCCACCTGTCTTCATGGCACACCACATAACAAAATTGTGAGATTAGTCACTAAGTCGTCAACGTACAACATCGGAACTAATACGAATGCTCACCCCTAGGCAGAATTTCTGAAAATGGGAATCGAAGTCTGAACTTCCTGAGCTCGATGCAGCTTGTAGGTTGTTCGAGCTAGAGCTTTCGGAAAACGAGTAGTACGACGAAGAAGTTGAGGAAGGACTTGTCCCTCCACGACTCAATGGAGTCGATCCTAACGAGCCGATGTCCCCTTGGAACATCTCTACGAACAGTTCTTGCAGTTGTTCAAAGCTCTCCTCCCCGTTTTCCTGCCAAACAGTATGGACTATTTAGAGATGATCACTCAACAAGACTTGACAATAAAAATTGGAATACTTAAAAACAGAAGATTCTTAAAAGCTTTGCTAGTTTTACATTAGCCAAGCTTACACTTAATGGTACAATTTATTCGAGCATTAAACTTCTGAAGACAGTCGATCCGTCATGATTTGTGATCGCCCTTAAGATGGGCAAGGAGGGGCTTAGTTTGTATCCTGCAACGACACTTTCACACACCGAAAGCGCATCTATCATATCAAGTTAACCATCTAACATAACTAACTACATCGAGCAACTATCTCAAATATCATTATACTGTTAATGAATGTAGAAAATTAAGTAACTTATTGCTTTAACGTTAAAGTTTCGGGTTAGATATGACGATTTTAACGTTAGCTACGAAAATATCTTCGTGTGGCCCCTGCAGTGGTCTTATCCTATGATTCTAAAACCAGCTAGCAGTGCCGAAAGAACTTCATAGAAGTTGTCAGTAGGACCAAACAAAGAGTTTGTGATGGTATCCACAATGTTCAGGTGACTTCCAAGGCCAGAGGACCACTTAGTACGTACAAGTGGACCTAATCTCTAGAACCATCCTAAATGGCGTTACATGTCTTTCCACCTCTTCACTGAGCTGGTCCCTTTCAAAGTTCCATGGATGTGAACAAATGGTAGGCCACATAACCATAAAGTCACAAAAGGCCGTGGGTCCCAATGGGCCCAAGTCCAAGACGATGCGATATTCTTACCAAAACTTTAAGTTAACAACATTTAAATCGAGCTAATTAATTAGCAGGAAATCATGAACGTTAAACAATATTAATACGGTGAAAATTAGGAGACTTACGCTAGGTTTCGTTTGGCTCATCATCACCGCCATCTCATTCATGAAATCTCCCATCCCCTGCATCCACATTTTATTCAAAATTAAATACCTACAAATAATTATATAAAAAAATATGTCCACATGATAACAGCAGGAAAGTAAAATAAAAAAGGAAGCGACAGGAATTATAAATCCAATTTTCGAGATTTATTTAAATGGAGTATCTAGGGAGCCTACATTTTGGTCGTCATCACTATCGTAAACACCGACGTCGTATAGGAACCTCTTGTTGTCGTCAGATAGAACTGGACACACGAACATGTATAAAATCAGACACATAAACACGAGGTTAGTTAAAAAAAATGTAAAATAATGTACTCTAGTATGAATCTCATGAAACCCATATTAGAAAAAGAAAAAATATATTTTTGTAATTTTGACCAAGTATTTATGTGATTTATTTTTTAACACTCGAATATTTCCAAATTGACAATCTTAAAGCAAAGAAAAAATCTGTCAATAATGTCAAGTTACATGGTACGAAAACAAAATTTTTACTAAAAACCAAAATGGAGATAGTCAAATCCACTTGCACCATCAATAAATAAGTGGTATATTACTATTACCCACTAGGGTTTTAATTAATTGGTCCGTTATTATAGTTTTTACGGACGGTGAATATTCTATAACTACTTGGAAACTTGGCTTGCCGCGTAATACGGGAGGGAAAAAAAAAGTAAATTTGTGAAATTACCAGAATAGGCTTGTTGGATGCCCTGGAACTTCTTCTTGGCTTCTTCTATGAACTTGGAATTCCCTGAAGCCGAGCAACGATCGGGATGCCATCTCTACGTAACAAAAAACATAGAATTGAAAACAAACGTCAAATAACTTATCACTTTCGTAACGTAAATTTTATCCGACTCGAATATAAATTAGTTAAAATTGAATTACCAAAGCAAGTTTCTTGTATGCGATCCGGAGCTCGGAGGCGGTGCATTCCTTCTCCACGCCCATGATTTGGTAAAAATCGTCCCTCCCCTTGCTTTTCCCATCTCCTTCATTTTCCATTTCCTCGGGAATTATGAATTTTCCTCTTCCAAAACGACACGAATGAGTTTTTCTTCTTCCGAGTTTAATTTGCTACTTCTTTTATTTATTTTGTGGAAGTAGCTTGGATTTAGGACAAGGGAAGCCTCTAGAACTGGTCGTGTCCTTTTTATAAGTTTTCGCTTCGTTTGGTTTTGCGCCAAACTTCGTAATAGTAGTTTAAGGTTTCACGTCTTCCCATTTGGATACTCTATAATTTGAAATTATCAAAATGCGATGCCTTTTACTTCGGATAATTGATCCTTTCTAATTTTCGTGCCGTATGAATAAAGATCATCAAATTGATAACTGTAATTGCACTTTTTAAAATTACCTACCGAAATAATTTTGCAATTTTAAAAAAACCTAGGGAAACTCGCTTAATTACGTCCGATAAAATTTGCACGGTGATACACAACATTTTTAAGATTTACTTCTACGATCTTGATTTTTTTTTTTATTTTCACGTAGACAAAATCCGTCGCATTTCAATTCTAAAAAATTGAATAAACTTACTCTAGTACTTTGATATTTGATAGTAACCCAATGAGTAAGACTCGTCAAACTCTGAAGTGTGATATTTAACGTTACTTTGGAATTTGGTTTATCCATGATTTGTTCATGGTGGGCTTAATAGAGTTTAAGAAAATGTGCAAGTGTGGGGATAAGATCGCAGGACACGGACGGTGGAGATTGGACGTGAGAGGTAGATATTTTGCCCATTAATTTAAACGAAGAGAGAAAGATGGGTCTGTGAGACTGTCGAGAAGATTCTAATTTTAATTTGATTGATGATTGAAGGGTATATTCATATATGTCTTTAAAAAAAAATTTGGTGGTTGAAGGGTAATTCATCTTATTTATCCTTCACTATTATACTATATAATATGATACATATTATTATAAATTTTTTAATAAATTCATGGTCTCACAAAAAACATAAAATTATGATGAATGTAAAATTAGATTAAAGAATTCCAAATATTTTCTCTACATTTTTTTTTACATTCCTCTTGAGTTTAAACAAATATCTTAAGATAATATGACAATTTTCTATGTGTGTCGTTGACGGTATTTCAGGTGTTAGAACTTTCAATACATCACTGAAAACATGAGACATTTATAATACATTGATACTGTAAGAAAAAATAACACAATTAAAAAATTTCACGCATGATTTTCATAGTACACATAATTTTAATTTTTGTAAAACGAAATTTTATAATTTTAAAAACATCGGATGTTTAAATTTGCGACCAATACAATCAAAAGAGTTAATTTATACACAAGAGAGATGAATATTCAATACGAGAGAAATTAATGCACAGAAATACTATTAATCATATCACCCATGTGATACGGATCGTCACAAGTTTTTTTTTCAATCAATTAAGTTTATAGATACGCCGAAAAATTAACAATTATTATATATAAAGCTAAGCTGATTGTTAATTATATGGCATTCCTCGAACTCATAACAATAATAAGTACAAAAAGTAAGCCTTGGTGCTAAAAGTAATTCTTGGTGCTGAAGTTTCGAAATTGAGTTTGCGATCAAAGTCACTCTTAAACGTGATATTCGATAAAATGAATGAGAAACTATTTTTCACCTTCTAGATTGTCATAAGTTTAAATAAAGATTCGTGCTCGTCCAAGGTCCAGATCCATCCTTCTGGCGATGGTATTAATTTAATGTCGTCTCCTTCCCAAAGTTTTACCCAGAGGCCAGAGCCGTCCAAAAGCACGAAATTCAATATTTTCCCTTTCAGAAAACTTCCCTTTTTCATAGAAAATAAAAAAAAAAACTGAACTGTATATTAAATTAGGCGGAAGATATTTAGAGAAATATATTTTTATATATGATATATTGTGGAAACACTATTTCCCAACTTCCACCCAGATAGAGACAGTACGAGATGAGGCCCAAGCTTTGACAGCTACAGAAGAATTAAAGGCGTACCTGGAAACTGTTGTCCAGCCCCGAATATATGATATTTAAAATTTGATAAACTAGAAATTTGATTAATAGTATACTTTCCCAAGTTATTTCATGTGGCAGAAGACTATAAATTATTTCAGTATATGTAAAAGTAATTCCTGAATGCATGGGAGGTGAACATAACTACCAAATGTCGTTCAAAGTCAATTTACCTTTATAAAAAAAATAAAAAGATTTGGATCGATACTCCGTTTCAAAGAAACGAGGGATTGGTTTGCTCAATTGTCAAATACAACTATCCGTAACGTAAAGTGGACAAAAATGTACACCAAGAACAAATTAAGAGTCGAGGGAGGGAAATCTTGACCAGGGATCTCTAAGAAGGTGGTGGTTAATGCTAGTTACTGCGTTGTCCTCAAGGCTTTGATCCAATCAACTTCCAGTTGGAAGTCGCCCGGTCCTGTTCTAGCACCGGGAACCCCGCCTTCGGCATTCACGGAAAGAGACATGCCGAGAATACGGGAGGGGTTCATCTCCATCGCTGCGTCTATAACGTTCCCTCTCCATGTTGGCAAGTATCTGGCAAGAGGAATCTGCAGAACCCGGGAATAGAAAGTCAAGACAACACGGGCTACTGAAATCACGGTACAACTTGTTGATCATGCTCAGCATCACCAATTTGATCGATAGATAAATCATTGCGTGAAAGAACCGCTAGAAAAATACGGAATGAGAAACTGATAGGTGCACGTCTACAACAGGCATAAATCTCATCCTCACAAACCATGTTCTGTCCGAAAGTCTTCACCAACTGAACAATAAGCTTGGCGTTCAATGGCTCACCGACTAGCTTGCGCAGCACGGTGATGGCAAGGGTGGGCATTTTTGGATGCACAACCTTACCCTTGCATTTTCGCAAAGAGGGTGTTTCAAGACTCATACATGGGACAAATAGATCGTTAAAGAAGCATTTTACTTGATCCATTATCTTTTTGTACAGGGAAGCGAAGACCTTGGTTACACAAGACAATGAGCATTCGCTATCTCAACGGAAGAAATGATCTGAGAAAAATTACTCTGTCCTAAACGAGTAATGCTCAAAGTGACAGGTGGAAGCTAAATGGCAGCTAGGATTGCAAAACATGATATAAAACTTGCCTTTGCAATGTACCAGTTATCTTTGGGCACATACACGAAAGCTTGCCACGAATTATCTTCGAGCTGTCCAGGAGAGTTCACCCAATTCTCAGTGTAAATCTGTACATTTGATGTGAATATGCATTCAGCAAGCATTTTTACCACAATAAATCACGATGGGAGGAGAACTCACAGTTGATATGTAACATCTTCCATCACCTTTGAGCTTTAAAGCTATTGTATCGTATGGATCTAGGTCAATGTACCCATCAAACTGCGAAAGAGCTGGAACATTTCAGTCATCAACCAGATGTTCAAGGTTTTACTATCTAGACCAAATGCAACTAGTATATTTCAGTAGGTTGTGCACTTGGCAAATGTGATAGTGTGATCAGATAACAAAAACTAACCAGGGCATCATTTTAAGAGATATGTGCCAAGAAAGAACTCTGAATAACAATATCTTATTCTCCGAATTTCAAACAAAGGAACCAGAGTTGTGGGTGTCTGAATCTGATTGGCCGCAATATAAAAATATTTTCGGGAAAATCTAGTTCTTTGGAATTCACATACACCATATCTGAGCACATGTTTATGTGCCTGTGTGTGTATGTGCATACTAAGCGTGCATACTAAGGGTCTCAGGGAGCTTAAACCTTAAATATCCCTAGCATCTTAACTTCATTACGCTCATAGTAAAAAAAATTGAAAATAAAGTAATAAACACCTTCTTGGATCGCATCCCACAGAAGCCACTGCGTCTCATCTTCCACTTAGACCCCTCAGCTACATCAAACGATAGGTTTCCTGAGAAAACCCCTACAAAATAAACAAGAAATGATCAGCTAGAAGAACTTAAGCCATTTCATATAACAGTTGGTCTACGAAATGTAGAACAGTGGCCAACATATAAAACTGAATGCACTAGATTATATCATGTAGAGTTTTGTACAAACATGGAGACAAGCACCTCTGGTTCCATCTCCAGCTTCTGTTATCTCCAATGAAGCAGAGGACAAGCCTGATCAAAGGTTGAAACACTTATCAGTAGACAATACCGTTGAATACTACAATAAGAAAAACTAAAGCTAGCACATAACTCACCTCCATACTCGGAATCTGAGTAGAGATGCCACTTCTTTAATTCCTCCTTCGAGTTGAAATTAAAAATCAACCTTTCACTAGGAGGAATCCAATCTTCAACATTCCATGTGAGAGCTGCGAAAAAAACTTCGTAAAATTCCAAACTGTTTTAGCTGATAAAGATGCATCAGATTTCATTATTTATTATGCTCCATTGACCTTCCGGATGCATTTTTACTTATATCACCACATTCAGCTATCAGGTCACAGTTATAAATAGCTTGATCTTCAACCTCAATCTACATCCCCAAAATGTTGCTTTACTAATAAAATGCAGGTCCTTCTTTCAAATTAACTAACTACCTACAGGCATCTGGCCGGCCTTAGCGGAAAATCAAAAGCAATGGATGAAACGTGTTATATCAATGATCCCAATAGCAGCAACAACAACAACAAAAAGGCATTTACAAAGGGGCTTCTATCCGGAAATCGAAAAAAGAAGAGCGGCATCGTATAGTACCTTTCTTGGTTGCATTGAAAGAGGCTTGCCAAAGAGCTCGAAGCCTCGACATATACACCAAAATGCTCCTCCAAACTTCCAAGTCTATGCGATTTCTTTAGCTCCTGTACTACAAACCCAGTCAGGAGCTGTAAACGAAGCTCCCTCTCTCTCTCTCTCTATCTCTACCTATAAAAGCAACACTCACCAATGGTCAAACGACACCGATATAAATCAACGGCGGTTACTAAAACGCTGTGGGCGGAGATAACGTGACTGAGAAAGGAGGAGGAGAGTCGAGAGTGACCTTTTACCTGACGGCGGTGGCGGCGATTTGCTTCGGAGATCGAATTGGGGGAGTCGGGCTACTGTAGATAAAGCTTTTAGGTTTTGGTGGAATTCAATTTTGGGGAAATTAAAATTTGGTGGAATTCAATTTCCAGTTAAACGTATGCATTCTGGATTATGTAAATATTTTCCAAACACTTTTAAAAAATTCTCAGGTTCTATCTATTAACAATACGCTAATATTATTTATTTATTAATCCATGTAATATTTACGCTGTTTTCTTTTTTAAGAGTGAACCCAAGTAGTTACCGTTATTTAAAATCATAAAGTGTGACCCAAAACTTATTATTTAAAAATTATTTGTTTTAAAAAGTAAATTGTCACTCGGTTGATCATAATAATAGAAAATTACTAGAAAATGTGAATACAGTTAATTTGTTCAATAAAGATAAACAAACCAAGCAAATTAAACTAATTTAAAGTTTGATCATTATGTGTTTGGGTTGAGAATTTGGTATTAGATTTAGTACTTGATATATATTTATATTATTTTAAATATTATCATAATATTTAGGATAAGATTCGGAAAAAATATATATATATATCTGTATTTATGTTCTTACACCTTCTGAAAATAAGAAATTGTGCTGGCGAGCTAAAATCTACAGAACTTTAATTTGATAGACCCAATTAATAAGATTACGATGCTACACTAGATGGAAGAGCCTAACATGAGCATGCGAACGTGAAACTAAAAAGTAGGATTGGATCACGAATTGTATTATTCTGAACAAGCAACGAAATTGAACAAATTAGCGGTTAAACCATCATTGCAATCAGCTAGATGGGATTACGAGAGATTAGGAGCGTAAGTTATTTTCCGATATGCGTGGGAATTATGGAGGAAGATTGTACAATATTCCTTGTCCAAACCAAGGCCATTGTTTGTTAGACTATCCGCACCCCTGCTCCTACTATAGTCCGTGCCCTGGGCGCCACGTGAGCGTGTTCCTGCTCTCAATTTTTCAGCTCACACCCTTACCCCTGCTACAGTGTTCGTGCCCCCAACCACATCAGCTTTTTTTCAGCTCAGCTTTTTTTAAAATGCACCTAATTGTATCATAATCGAATATTTTTTTGCGTAACTTTAAAAATGGTAAATTTAATTTCGAAGTGCCACATTTTGCGAAATAGACATTTTATAAAATTCGAAATATATTACATGCGAACTTGGAAACAACTTGGAAACAATTACATAAATTTAAAAAATGAAATTATTACATCGAAATATATTACATTACATTTAAAAAAAACTTAAATTGCTTAGTTCTTACATTAATCCCAAAATAATGTACAAGTTCAACCGCATTCTCTTATCATCATCTAAGAGGAGCTCGAAAGCGTCCACAACTAACTTGTACGCTTTCTCAGTAATTACTGATTTGATATTCTCGGGGGCGACGAACTTTCCAATACGACAAAAAGCATGCGCAAAAGTGTCCGAACTTGCGAAGTTGGGAAGATCAAGGATCTTGTACGCGTTGGGCACCTTTATCGTAATCTTCGGCAACAAGTAAGATGCGGAATGCGGCATGGTAGTGTTTGAACATCTCATTGTATGAGTCCATATGCCATGTCATAATGGACATATCGTAGGCTTCACGGAGCTTCCCATCTCGGAAATGCTCATCTACCATCTCCAACATTGACTCGGCCATAATGAAAAATATGTAGATTGTGTTAAAAGATAAGAAAGATAAGAAATGTTGGTGTGAAAAATTATGAAGAAGGTAGTAGTAATTTATAGAATTTTACATCAAATTTGGACCACACAATTTTTACATCAAATTTGGACCACACACATTTTTTTTAATCCGAAAAGTCTCTTTTTTTGGATTCAAAAAATTGTAAAAAATTTACAAAAAAATTAAAAAATTTTCATTTAGACAAAAAAATTGAAAATGTTGAAAAGAAATTTTTAAAATTTTTTTCGAATTTTTTCGATTTTTTTCGATTTTAAAAAAAAATTAAAAATTTTTTTTAAAAAAAATTAACTCGACCTGGGTGACGTGGCCCAATCAGAGCGGGCCACGTCGCCCGGTCGAGGTCGCGCGTCTGGGGCGAGCGGCGCCCCCTGACACGCGAGGGCGAGGCGCGTGTCAGGGGGCTCGCCCCGAGTGGTCCAATGGGGGGGTGACACGTGGCCCGCCCAGGGCACACGGCCCCCCCTGCGGGTGGTCTTAAGTTTATGAAGTCAACCAAGCTGCCACGTAAGCAACCATGAGATTCGGCAATACTTATCAGAAAGTACACGTGGAAAACACCCAGAAGCCCTCCAGTTCCCGGAGAGTCTCCGATCATTCCAGAGAATTCGCCGCCCCCATTTCTGGAACCCTCCTCTCTCTCACTCTCTTTTCTCCCTTCTATATATATTTATATCCAATTCCCGCCGGAGACTTGGTGGACAAATCCAGTGTAGCTAGAGCGACGGTTGACTTGTAGTTTGACCAGAGGCAAAGGTGGAAGTAAGAGGATGAGCTCGGTGGTGGAGCTGTTGTTGGATATACCGGAGAACATAGCCAAGTCGTTGTTCCCTTCCCGGCACCACAACGCCGGCGAGAACAACGCCTCCTCCGGTGGCGGCTTCCCCGTCGACATCTTGGACACTTCCAAGGAGTACGTCTTCTTCATGGACGTCCCCGGCCTGTCCAAATCCGACATCCAGGTCAACAGTTGGTTCAATTCGTAAGAAACAAACGAAGCCACCGGGAATTCTGTTGGCGAATGACGATTGCTTGGTGTGTGACGTGTGCAGGTGACGGTCGAGGACGAGACGACGCTGGTGATCAAGAGCGAAGGGAATAACAAGAGGAAGCGGGAGGAGGAAGAAGGGTGCAAGTATATTAGGCTGGAGAGGAAGGGGGCGGCGCCACGTAAGCTGATGAGGAAGTTCCGGCTTCCGGAGAACGCCAACGCCGCCGCGGTCACCGCCAAGTGCGAGAACGGAGTCTTGACTGTTGTCGTAGAGAAGCACCCGCCGCCGGCCAGACCCAAGACGGTGGAGATCAATGTCTCTTGAGGAGAATCTGGATCCTAGTACTAGGAAGCTTAAATTGTTTATCAAATTCTGCTCCTTTTGTACGGTCTTTCAATGTTGTAGGTTGAATTTATCTTTCATAATGATATAATCTGTATTGTTTATTTAATATTGGGGGTGGAATAATCTGATTTTGAGTTTATTAATTGTCTTGGCTAAATTTTCTTATATGTTGTTTGCCGAATCGTAGAATAATAATAAATCCATCAAGTAATTGCAAAAATGTGCAAGTTGGGTCTCTCGTTGGGCCGAGCCTAAGTCGACAAGCCCACGTTAGCAACCAAGGCAGAGAAACCAAATTGGGTTAATACAAGTTCCCTACCGTTTGGGGAACACCGATCGAAAGTGGGCGAAGTGTTTAACTACAAATAAATGTCCTGAAATTGTTTTTTAACTTAACGAATCAAAATGGATCATTTTATTTTTGATTGTATATAACTAAATAAATTAAAACGATCAGTGATACTTATTATAATGAATAAATTATTTGGTTATAGTTACGCAAATTATTTTATTATTTTTGTAACCAAATTTAAACCAACGAAAGTGTTCCTTGAATAGCGACTACCGTGCATCCTCTTTTGTTGGGTCCGAAAGGCCATTGAAGTATAAGTCGTTGTGCTTGTCGTTATTCACTTGAAAATAACGACTATTTATATCTTTCATGAGAGTTAGTTGAGTTGATCGCGAATTTGATCTTTTTATTGCAGTTGTTTTGCAATAATTTGCAATTATATGGGTTGATAATTATCGCAAAAGAGGCTTTTATGTAATGAATATGATTGGTTCTTAAGTATGATCATGTTTTGTTTGAATGTTTCTTTTAAATCCTTTTGTCATTGGCAGATGATTCAACTTGACATGCCAAGATTGGAGGCCATTTTTGAATTATGTTTAAGTGCGTGCCTTTAAATGTTGCTCGATTCTCAGTGTAGCAACTTCAGTCATGTAAGTAGTGCTATGTTCTACGTTAAAATAGAACATTGGGTACCACGAAGTTGCTCTAGATTGATTATTAAGCACATGCTATCCCAAGAAATTGTGGATCGAAATGTAGCTTCTCTAGACCTTTGGCTTGTCCATATCCGACATCCAGGTAAGTTCTTGGCTCAAGTGGTCAAGTCTGGTAGAGAAGAAACCCAGATTCTTTTGACTAATAATTGTTTTTACGAGTTGATCTCATCTGAAAATCTTGATCCAAACTTGTTAAGATTCTCATCACTAAATGTTGTGCGTTTGTGAGTGGTCAAAGATTGGTGAGCAGCTCAAAAAGGACATTTATTATTATGATTGTCCTTACTTAATTTTGTTTATTAGACAATTATATATATGTAATAATATGTATTTTCATCAAATTTAAAAACTAATCATACTAAAAAATTGAATAACCTACGAATTAAAAATAAATCTTGAAAAAATTAAAAATTAACCTCCCTCTACGATGAGATGTTGGATCTTGTAGCGAAGCAACGAACCATCTCTATACAAAGGTCGATCCCGTACTTAAGTTTTAGAAGATGACGATCAATCAAGAACATCAGTACACTTGGATATCTAATATAGTGCAAAATAAATGTAGTTGCGAATTTGTCCCCACCTCTGAAGTCTGAACTCGGGATAAATAAATAGGAAGAGAGAGACGTTAATCTAACAAAAATAATTTCGGCGGAGGATGCCACGTGTGCACCAACGCAAGGAGAAGACCAGGAAACTTTATAATCTCATCCAATTTAGTTACCCCGACAGCCCAACTGCAATTATTTATAAACATGCGAGAAACGAGGACTCAGATGGGAAGGACAACGTCAAAGAAGTTTCCATGCATCTGACGTGTCACCATCAAATCAACAACCTTGTGATAAGTACCCTTACTTATGCATGTTTATATGTAATTGTGTAGTGACTCACCACTTTGCATGTAAACTTCATTGTCACGTCAAATTCCCGCCCGGTTTTTCTCTTTACATTTTATTCGATTTTCAAAATGGACGGATATCTTACCAAAACTTATTTTCATACCTATTTATTCTAGTGGTTTAATTAATTAGCTAAACCTACCACTTGTGTGTTAAATATGCTTTACTCATTGTAAAAAATATTAATGGATCTAACGCCAGCTGCCTTGAATTATTAATTTAATTTGTTTAGTTATTTTTGTGAGAAAAAAAATTTGGCCGTTTCTCCAAAACCCTTCAATTATAGACCTTACTTATGGTTGTTCTCATTCGAAGTAAACTTTTTCCATTTGATCTATAAAATCGATTTTTTTAAATGCTTCTCGCCATAAGGATAACTTTGAAGATCATGGCTACTAATTAAGACAGAGACAAGCTTGTAATAGAATGCTTTTTGGATAATTTGCTACTAATTATGAAAGGGACAAACTAGCAATAGAATGCAGTTATCAATTAGCACTCTTATAGTGTGGGATAAATAAGAAATTGGATTCTATGGGGACTATCATCTGGACCGTTTTGATTAATATCTTTTAAAAAATATTCTAATCCAAAGGTTTAAAATAGTTGAAGGGCATTTTCGACCTAGTACTCAAACTTAATGTCCAGCAGTTAATGACTTCCTCTTTTTTAGCATAATCATCATTAAATATTCTGTTTTTTTAGGAAAACTTAAAATTTAAACCCTCTAATATTAAACCCACTCCATCTCTAAAATGGACCACTCATCAGACTATAAATAAAATAAGCACGTCGTGTATTTTAATCCCATTAGTCTTCTCCACCTTTTCCTCCTAAGGAATAAGAACTCCTTTCTCTTTTATGAACTAGTAAATCAATAAATTAATAAATCAATAAATTAGTAAATCAATAAACTAATAAACCAGTAAATCAATAAACTAGCAAACAATAAACTAATAAATCAATAAATCAGTAATCAATAAACTAGTAAATCAATGAACCAATAAATCAGTAAATTAGTAAACCAATAACAAGTAAACCAATAAATTAATAAACTATTAAACAAGTAAACCAGTAAATCAATAAACTAATGAATCAATAAATCAGTGATAGAAAGAACAAATCGTTAACATGGATAGAGATTATTAATTGCTAAATAAATGGGAGGTTATTAATTGCTAATTAGGTGAGAGGTTACTAATTGCTAATTAGGTGGTAGGTTAATTAATTGAAGAAATAAATCAATTAATTCAAAATAGATTGGTAGTTACAGAGATTATGAAGAGAGAAAGAAATCTATGAGATTTTACCAAATCACCCTTTTTTATTAATTCCCTTACTTTAGTCCCCATATGGGAACTAATAACTAAGTCCCCACCAAATCCACTCCCGGATAGATAAGTAGAAGAATTTCTAATATTAAAAACAAGAAGAATTTCTGGAGTTTTATATTCGAAAGCGCGGGAGAAACGATGACAACGAGGCAACGATGGAAAGGCAGAACGTCAAATAGTCCCAAAGTAAAATATTAAAATGCTTCTCCCTAAGTTTTTCAAAAAGAAAGATTCTGGCTAAAAGGAAACTTTGATATCCTCGATAATGGCTATTAGTTAGAAGACAAACTAGTAAAAGTGTGCAGTTGTTAATTAGCACATTTAAAGTCAGATAAATAAATGCTAGAAGAGAGGAAAGTTAATCTATTACCTAATGTAGACAAACGACTATTAATGTATTTTTGATTTAGATTTGTTGATGTTTTGAACTATTATAAGATATTACTAAATGTTATGATGCCGAGTTTTATAAATTTGATAAGTGGAGGGTAGAGAAATTTGTCGGTGACGTTTGGAAACAAAAATAAAAAAATACTAGTAAGTGAAAATAAATTGCATCTTTTTATGATAATCATTATCTACTTGTGATAATAACTTTTATTATTTATTATTTTTTTGATACTTGTTGGACCATTGTAATTACACATCGTGTCTAGGATTTTCTTAATTCCAAAGCTAGGGTGAAAACTAATGAGACATCTTTATCCGTTACATATTTTATTGATGTTGTCTAGGCTAACAAGGATGGTTCAATTAATTGTTCTGAAAAAGTGTTTGATGTATTGGTGTTTGATGGGATAATTACTTAAGAAGATTATTTTTGTAGTGGTTTGGATAAGCTAAGTGTATCTTGAGATGTAATTGTTATTAATTTTTTTTTGTTTTAGAAAGATGGTAAACTTAAGATTGATTCCACATGACTAGGAAAAGGGTTGATGGCCAAAGTATAAAGGAGGAGGAACTTTTTGATATTCTTCACGACACTCTAATTGTGGCAATCTTGGATAATATCGATGAGTTTGAATAATGTTTCAAAAAAACATAAGATATTTTTGCCAAATTACTAATGTTTTATAATTGAAATATGGTACTTTATGTTTTGTATCTATTTTGTAGGTTGTTTATAAATGTATTGTCTATTAATATATTTTTGATTTAGATTTGTTGATGTTTTAAACTACTGTAGGATATTACTAAATGTCTCTACATTTCATAGGCTTGCCTCAATGGAGGGAGATCTTAGCAAAACTTATTTTCATTTTATTATTTTGTTTCTCTTTTTAAAACCCCTTCACCAATCTTTATACACAATGTTATACCTATTTCTGGTGATTATGGTTGGAAGAAAATGGCTTCATGAGGACAAGCCTGGTTGAGGGTCAATGATGAGGGATTTCTTAGCCTGTTCATCGTGAGAGATGCTACGTCTTTCCTTCTTAAGATTGCATAGTATAATTTTTTTAATTTTTTTTTTGATTTTCCTCATATATTTGATGTTGAAAATAGCTCTCAAGTGACTACTTTGGTTACTTTATGTGGAACAATTGGAATTTTAAATAGTCCTGATAAATTAGTCAACTGCGTTTATTCTTTTAGTGGTAATTATTTATCTCTATTACAAAGTTACTTATTGACTTATATTTCTAACTTGTTGTGTTATATAATTATTTAGTATCTTAAATTCAACATTTCGTTCTATTTGTCGAAAATCTAAAATGAAGGAATAGATTAATGTCTATATTAACTTATGTTTTAATATCCAACATTTGCTTCCTCGCTTTACAAAAGGAGGGTTTGATGCGTCCCATTTGTCTGTACATCTTTTCACTCTTCCCTGCGGCCGAGCCAAAACCCTTGCTAAGAACTTCAAAGTTTCGTTCTAAAACTTCTATTTCTACTTACTTTCCTATAACTTTTGATTCATGGAATTCTGATTTCCCTCCGTATCTTCAAAGTTTGGTTACTCATTGTCTAGTCTATTTTGTTTGTCGAGCCATTTTGCTCCTTGACTTAGGGTTCTTAAATTTGAGCTTTTTTATATTTTACTTGGGCTAATGTACTGAACAATTTTTCTTCCAGGTTTCATTTTACTGTGACAATGGATTCCAAAACTCCATTTGGTGCGCTGATGATTCTTCATCAGAAAGAATTTTTTTCGGTTCCTTTGATTTGGGACTTCTGCGTTCGATGGCTGTTGATTCTACTTTGGAATCTCCTGTTGTTTCTCTAATTCCTTCAACTGCTACTGAGGTTGGCACTCTGAAGTTTCCCTCCGATGGACCTTATGTGGAGTTTCATCATATAGATAACTATGATTCTTCACAACAACATGTCTCAATTAGTTCTTCTAGAAGGCCCGAAAATGTTTGTAGAATATGATGCAAGTTAACATTAAGGTTGATGCATATAATGCTTGAAAAGTGTTGAAAATTACGATTGTTTTTGCAGAGTTTTGTTATAGAAAATGACCAAGAAGCAACAAAAAAGTTATCTTGGTCGATAGAGAATCCAAGATGTGTTAAATTATCTTTGGTAGGGAATAAGAAACTCGAAAAGAAGAATAAGCCAAAAGTAAGTGTGGTAGCCATATCTATTACCTAATGTAGACAAACGACTATTAATGTATTTTTGATTTAGATTTGTTGATGTTTTGAACTATTATAGGATATTACTAAATGTTATGATGCTGAGTTTTATGAATTTAACAAGTGGAGGGTAGAGAAATTTGTCGGTGACGTTTGGAAACAAAAATAAAAAAATAATAGTAAGTGAAACTAAATTGCATCTTTTTATGATAATCAGTATCTACTTGTGATATTAACTTTTATTATTTATTATTTTTTTGATACTTGTTGGACCATTGTAATTGCACATTGTGTCTATGATTTTCTTAATTCCAAAGCTAGGGTGAAAACTGATGAGACATCTTTATCCGTTACATATTTGATTGATGTTGTCCAGGCTAAGAAGGACGTTACAATTAATTGTTCTGAAAAAGTGTTTGATGTATTGGTGTTTGATGGGGTAATTACTTAAGAAGATTATTTTCGCAGTGGTTTGGATAAGCTAAGTGTATCTTGAGATGTAATTGTTATTAATTTTTTGTTTTTTGGTTTTAGAAAGATGGTAAACTTAAGATTGATTCCACGCGACTAGGAAAAGGGTTGATGGCCAAAGTATAAAGGAGAAGGAACTTTTTTGTATTCTTCACGACACTCCAATTATGGCAATCTTGCATAATATCGATGAGTTTGAATAATGTTTCAAAAAAACATAAGATATTTTTGCCAAATTACTAATGTTTTATAATTGAATTATGGTACTTTATGTTTTGTATCTATTTTCTAGGTTGTTTATAAATGTATTGTCTATTAATATATTTTTGATTTAAATTTGTTGATGTTTTGAACTACTGTAGGATATTACTAAATGTTATCTTGATCACTATGCATGTTTGATGTTCTGATGACTGTCCTTGTAACCAGCTTTTGAGCTTTTTGGTTATTTGAAAGACAACTTCATGATTATTTTGTTAATTCGAAGTGATCTTATTCTTTGCCATTTTGTCTTCTTGCGGTCTTGCCGCAAACATCACGTTGTTGGTCGTCGGTGATAATTAAATTTACTGTTGTCAAATGCCAAATGTCAATGAAATTCAAGTCGGATTGTGGTGGATGCTTGGTTAATTTTTCCTAATTCCTTATGGGTTGACGTATTGTTTGTTTGATTGCTTCGTTGACGAATCTTTTAATACCCTTGTTTGTTCATTGGCTGATGATCCAAGAGGACAAGGCATTATATAAGTCCTTATTTCCTGGCGTGGATATTTTTTGAACCTATGTTGCAGTTGGTGACGTTATATATTCCTGGATTTTCAATGTGTATTACCTTCGTTTACGCACTTATTTATTTTGTTGTTCTACGTTTGCACCATGTCAAGATTTATCTAACACCTGAGTTGTAATTGTTTGTGACGCTGGCTTTTATAGAAGTATCATAGGGGGTGTGCTTAAGCACCGAACCTACTATTATGATTGTTGATTTTTTGTCGTACTTAATTGGGCCCATTACATTTGAATTGGGCTTAAAGCCCCTTTAGATGTTACTACCACAATGAATATAATTTGAGAGTTCCGCATCTTGATTCCAATGTAAGAAGAAAAAATAACCCCTACAAAATATGCTGGTTTAAGTGGTGCACGTTTTCTTCAGATTAATGCTCCACATTATATTAATAAAAAATGATAACATCTTGACTCGTTAAATTAGTGGTCTCCATTATAATCCAGATAATATTACAATCTCTATTACTCTCCACACTCGGATCAATTTTTTTAGTGTGGGGTTATTCATGATTGTACAGCATCGTGAAACTGTTTTGGCTTTCTTTTTCATTGACTTACATGCCTAACCTAATAGCAAGTTGTTCGTTTATCTTCGTTGCTTGCCTCGCACAATCACATGTTGCTATGCATTAAATTCGTAATCTGAAAATTTTCATTAGTATTAGAACAAAAAGTTTAGTGTTACAAAAACACTAACTTCACTAACAAAAAAAGTTAGAATCAATCTTACAAGAACAATAACGTAGATATAATCTTACAAAATCTAATTTTACAAAAACACTAACTTCCTGGTGATGCGTATTTATTCGTCAAAAATATTACGTAGATATAACATCAATATGAACTAAATAATTACTTTCGTTTTTATAGAAAGATAATTACTTTGGTTAGCTCAGCATTAAATATATTGAAATTGAAAAATTCAGTACACAATTTCCGGTGTTAATTGAGGTGCCCACCAAATTCGGTGTTGCACAATTAATTTTCTTTTAAGTTTTGTAATTATTTCGCCACGAGCCTCATTTGAATACAGTTGGTATCTTAACAAATATCCCCAAATGTCGCATTGAAGGTTTCTATATCATAATTATATAGTCAGAACTGTATATTAATTGATGAAACAAATTTATTAAAAATTTGAATATACTTACTTCTTGAAGTTTAGATTATCTAGATCGCAGCAGAATTTGTTATCCATCGAATTTTACTCACAAATTGGGGGGGAAAAAATTCCGCGAATTCGATCCGTCTAAAAGTATAATTGAGAGAATTATTAGAACTAAAATCACAACTTTTTGTTCCTTTATTTATGGGAGAGTGTCTTTATTTTTCATGGTTCTCATCTTTTGGTCACCACATTATTTTTCTTTTACGTCACCACTAAAGGTAATTTCGTCAAATATGAAAATGAGATAGGCAAGAAATCCACCTTTAGTTATAAAAAAGTGATCTTTTGCCATACTACTAGTCATATGGAAAAAAGTCTATGATCAAAAAATGAGTGTCAATCCAAATTATATAAATGTGTCTCGTAGAAAGGTAACACCAAATTATGAATGACTATAATTTTAAGATGGTGATAAATAAAATATATTTGTAAATTGTTCCCACCTCTAAAGTGGGGATAGTATATCAAAAAGAATTTCGACGGAGGATGACACGTGTGCACCAACGCAAGGCGTAGACCAAGAAACTTTATGCTGCCGGTTGACCTCAGACCTCATTCACAACTGCCAAATAAATTGATGACTTTTTGCTATTTACTACTATTTTTAGCTTCATAATTTTTTATTCCACTGATATAATTAATAGATTTGACTCATAAAGTACTAATGAGTGAAATATGGATATTGTATTTCCGAAAATAATAGTAGTTCTGATTGTGTTACCAAGTTATCCGACTAATTATGTTAATTTTTTTATTATAGAATCTAGATGTAACACGAGCATCAATTATGTCGCCGTTTTGGATCACGTGTTCCAAACAAAACCTTAATTGCCCGAGTTTTATAATCTAATCCAGTTTAGTTACCCAACTGTCATTGTTTATAAAGCACGGGAGAAACGAGGACACCACCCATGGAAAGGACAACGTAGTAGTAGTTCCATCCCATCCGACGTGTCGCCATCAAATCAAAAACCTCCTGATTATGCATGTATATATAATATTTATTGCGTAGTGACCAGTGCATGTAAACTTTATTGTCACGTCAAATTCCTATCCTCTTTTTTCCTACTGCATTTCATGCGATTAATAAAATGGACGGAGATGTTACCAAAACAGATTTTCATACCAATTTATTCTTGTGATTTAATTAATTAGTTAAATATGCCTTACTTTTGTCAAAAAACATTTATGGATCTGACGCCAATTGCCTTGAATAATTAATTTCATTTGTTTAGTTGTTTTTGTGAAGAAGATTTAGGCCGTTCCTCCAAAATCCTGAAATTATAATACTTATTACTGTTCTTGTCCTTAGTAAAGTTTTTTATATTTCAATAATAGAATACTTTTTTTGAATGATTCTCGCCATAAGGATAACTCCGAGTTACTGGATAATGGCTACTAATTAGGACAAAGACAAACTAGTAAAAGAATGCTTACTGTATAATGTGCTACTAATTAAGACAGGATAACTAGTAAAAGAATGCAGTTGTCAACTAGCACCCTTGTAGTTTAAGAAAATTTTCTAATATTTTAAAGAAGAAGAATTTCGGCGGGAGTGCCACTTGTGCACCAAATCATGAACCCCAGGAAACTGATGTTGACTTTGTGTATATTCACAAGGTGGTGATTAATTATGCTAAGCTGCTCCAAAGTTCTATTAGCTTATTAAGTGGATACTAAAGAATATGTGGTATAAAAAAATTAATAGAATAAGTAAGGATCATCTCTAGATTAGGTTGATATCGTACTAGGACGCTTTATATTTTTCTATTAGTTTACTATTCGCATATAAATGCTTCTCTTTAACACGAAGCTCGTATTTATTGATGACTACTAATCAAAGAAAGGACAAAATGGAATATCGTTGTTAATTGTCCCCACCTGTAAAGTCGTTGGATAAATAAATGAGAGGAGAATGGGTTTGCCACGCGTACACCAAAGCATGTACTCCGGAAACATTTATTAATTCACAAGCGCCAAATAAATTGATGAATCTTTGGTAGTAACTATTTGCATTATTCTAAATTACTGTTTATATCGATATACTTAATTTGTTTGTCCCATAGAGTACGTGTGAGTTAAATATGCATAATTGTTTGTTGAAAATAATATTAGAATTATTTACTTTTATTAGTTGAGATGTAACCACAAGACCAAATTCCGTGTTCCGAGCAAAACACTAATTATGGAAGTTTTATAATCGGTCCAATTAGTCACCAAACCCAACAGTAAGTAATTTTTTATAATCACGAGAGAGTACCCCACCTCGATATGCATGCATATATTTTTTACTGGGTATTGGCCACCCAATGAATGTAAACTTCAGTGTCACGTCAAATTTTCCATCACCATTTCTCACTCTCTATTTCCTTAAATTCCACAGCTCTCTTCCTAAAATCTCGTATAATCTGAATCACCCAGTCTCCCTCATCTGTCTTCTCTATTTGTCTCATCTCTATCTCTCTCACAACTTCAAAAAATATGGGGGATGATGTTTGCAAAACAGATTTATTTTTTATGAGTTCGGTTCTCGTTGTAAAGCCAATCTTCGTGCAAGGAGTTTCTATGTTTCCGTTCACTATGCTTGGAAGATATTGGTTTTTTTTATAAGTAAATATATTAAAAAGCCAAAAGAACAGCCACAAAAAAAATCCAGTTACAAGTTACAGAGAGCAGAAACTCCAAGCAGCCAAAAAAGTCAGCCAGCCAAAACAATTAAAATGAGAAGAGACTGCAGGAGCACAATTCAAAACCACTGAGTGAGGACCATAAAAGGCAATGAAACATCATTCTAGATGGTAGTCCACCACAGCTCCAAGAAAAACAAGCCACCTTGCCACTTTAAAAGCACTTGATCTTTCAAAAAAGCAAGTACTCCACATGCATAAGACACCGGAGGACAAGGTGGGGTTTACGGTATGGAGGATTATTTTGTTTCCAGATTTTAATTGCTTTTAAGTAAGAATAATCTTTATCCAATATTTTTATCTGCCTCACCTGAAGCATGTTATTTTTTTTGCAGTCGTGGAAATATTCTCTAAAATTTTAGTTGCTTATTTTGTTACTTGAAATTTTGAGATAAACGAAATAGGTATCGAACATAATTTTAAAGAAAATTTTGTGACAATCTTTGTTTGAAGGCCATAACTATTTTTTAATGACTAATTTAGATTATTAGATATGTTTCTTTATAACTACCCATAAAACAAAAGAACTCAATTTGCTTACATTTTTTACTTGAAACTTGAATAAATAATTCATTATATTTCAAATCTGTACTTTCAAATTTCACCAAGCGGCTTTTTGGGTTTTCACCTACTGCTCCCAGCCCGCTTCAAAATAATTTTTTGTGTCGGTGATCTTGCGTCCCTCGCCGCTCCCTAGTCCATTGGTCTACTTGGCATTGTCTCAAGGAGTCACATTTTCTTCTTAACCCCAAAATCTTGGTAGTTCTTGGCATATTCAATTTCTCCTTTTTTTATGCACTTCTAATTTTTCTCATTTCCAAGTTCACTAGAAGTTACATCAATGTCATTTTACTACTAAACTCGTTTTATTGTTGCCCTACATTTGGTTCACCCATGTCTTCTCAATTTTTTGACTTGTTGTCTTCGGTTTAATATGATATTTAGGGCCTGGTTTATAAAATGTGTGCCAATAAACTTTGGTTTTTACTATTTTAGGTTGTTTTACTTGTTTCTTGAGTTCCTGAAGTTCTTGGTATTTCTATTGGTTTTGAATAGACTTTACTTGTAGCATCATCGTGCAACTCAGAATATTAGATCGTACTGTTAACTTTTTTTGTTGTATGCATAACAAAAGAGGATAAGGTCACTTAAATGATGGTGGAAAAACATATGCCAAAAAACTTAGGGTGATTGTACTTTCATAGTAAGATCGTATATTGCAGTCAAAACTATCTATACTAATAGAAAAACATATAAGCAGCAATACCTACTAATAATGTAAGTGATACAAAATAAAAAATAGATGCTCAGAGTAACAAAACCCGAGTTCGCGGTTGGCCAAAAAAATGGTACGCTGTTTTTGGGACGGCCCATTTATAAATTCTGATGGGCTTTCTGATTTATGGATCGAGACATCCATTATTTTAATTCAGATGACTTTTTTTTTGTGATAGAGAAAGCAGTTTTTTTAACTTTTATTAGGAATTACCCACTTTTCATTTCTTTTGCTTGATATTTTTATTCAAAACATCTTATTTTTTTCCAATTAGATGAACGTCTGAAATATATTTTATCGATACGATGAACAATTAAAAAATTCTCAAAATTCTTTGTAGTCGTTGCAGTATGTTCAGTGTCTCATGACCTGTGACAGGTTTTTTACTATTAGAACTTAAAACTCTTTGTAGTTTCTAGAAGGAACCCATGGCAATAATAAGCCTACATGTTAGTGTCCGATTAATTTAATAAGGCTGGAAGTTAAATCATAACCATAACTTATTCTCAAACCATTGTTCATTTATATCAAAACAATGGCACGCGAAATGTACTACACTCATATACACTAAACTTTTGAAGTATGTGGCCTAGAAAGCTCTACAATATGATTCCAGATAAATTTAAAAGCCATCAACTATCAAATTAAAATATACATTCTGGCTCAAAAGTTGTGTATTACCGTCCTTAAGAGGTAAATGGGGTTTAATCCCAATCCAAGTTGGTACACGGGTTTTGCTGAAGAACATTATAACATTTTTGAAATTACATAAAATCAAGGTTCTGAAATTATCGGTTGGATTATTTATTTGACCGGTCCAAGTCCAACCATTCATCCGAAGAAATTCTCAATCGTTTATTTGAAAAATAAAAAATTAATAAAATTTCCAAAATTAATTCGACCATATTGTTCGTATTCTCAACCACCCGCCAAAGTCAAGTTCAATTGAAAAAGGTTAAAATAAAGCTTTAACCCAAATAACCGAAACTCTAAAACTAATTCAAACTTAGTTAATAAGTTGCATACAGAATATGGTCACATCAAATATCACTTTACTCAAAATAGAAATTTGGTTTTTGATTCGTCTTGGTTCAAGGTTCAAGTAAAACAGACAACTTAAAACTAAAAATAGTATTGTCTTCTGTCAATTTAAAACACAATTGACTTTCATAAATAGGCTGATTATATTGAACCTATATATGATTGCATCCGAACCGCAGCAACAAATGACAAGTAATAACGTAAAACTATGTCAGAAGGACAAAATTTCTTCTCCGTTACATGCTCTTCCTTGCTACTCTAATTCGGTCGGCGACCAGAGTCCCAAGATTTGTCTGAAGCCACCGCAGTGACGACCATGGCTAGCCAGCCGCATCAAAGAGCGCGGAGCTGCAATATCATACCGCTCAGTCTGATGATCTCTTCTTCTTCCTCCTCGGCTTGTGCTTTTCCGATTTGGAGGGTTTCTCTTTCGCTTGCTTATCGTCGTCTTCATTTATTAGGTGCTCGTAGTCCTCGAGACTCGCAAATGGCGAAGCACCAGACTTCGCTCTAGATTTCCGCTTACCTTTTCTTGCTTTAATCTTGCTATCGTCAATATCGTCTCCCTCTCCAACATTAACACCATCTTCATCACTATCGGGGTCATTGGTTCCAATGCCATCAACCATACCATCAAAATCTTCTTCCTCGGCAATGTCTGAAGGAACATCGACCTCCTCATCACTGGCATCCCCAACAAGGTCATCATCATCCTCATCCACAACTTTGTCCAGATCGTCATAGTCGTAGCCACCATCTTCTTCTTCAAAGGTTATGTTAGCTGAATCCAGCATATTCTCTATTTCCTCGTTATCACTCTCATCCCCGCCAACTTCTTCGGGATCATCCACATCAAAGAGTTCTTCAGCAGCCTCCTCTTCAGCTGGCTTCTTCTTTTTCTTCTTCTTATTCTGCTTTGTGCTGCTCATCTTATTCACATAGAACTTGTGGAAAACCAGATCCTCAGGAGGAACATCAACTTCAGCTAAGGAAAGTATCTCAGGCCCAATAAGATGGTTGCTCATATCAAGCTAAAAAAATATGAAGGAAGAATCCAATCAGCAGTCTAGAATTCATGAATCAAATACCCGAAACTCTTTGCTACAAAAACAACGTAACAATTAACCTGCTTTGCTGGTTCTATTTGAGAGCCACCATGCCATTCTGTTTGCTTGGGTTTCTTTTCCATGAACTTGTCCAGGAATGCTGTAAGAGACAAGTCATTTAATGGATTCCCGTTGTAGACGATATTAGCCCCGGACAAAAGCGTCCCAGCCATGGTAGCAACTGATGGGTGTGCATGAGAAGCAAGTACTGTCAGCTCCCACCAACTTGCACGATCCGCATTGCTTGTGATTCGAAAAAAAAAAGAAGGGAAATAGCGGTAAGTTATCAATGATCCACAGGAAGAACTATGAATCAGCTAACTCTAGAATTTTAGCAGACAATGCACGTTACGAAGTTGTCATTATATTCAACCTACCAGAAAGAAGGTTCTCTATGTCGTGGATTGTACCCTCCAGCTAGAGAATTAACCGTAGATGGTGCTTGAGCTTGGTTATGGTTTGATAGAGACTTGGACTCCACAAACACTTTTGAACTGTCTTCAATAGGCATGTCCTCTCCATCTGAGGCATCATCGTCGGAGCTAAAACCTTTGGCTTGATCATTTTCTGAAGATTTGCTTTTAAGATCATCATTGTAGAGCAGGGGTTTCTCTTGTTCTTTCTTGGGCGCTTCCAGTGAAGTACTGTCAATCTCCTCCGTTATGTCCTCAAAATGTTCGATATCTTCATCAACCGACTCATTCTGGAGCACCATGTTCCTGAAAATGAAGAGTGTAAGCTACTAATCCACACTGAACTGCATGTATAATGACCTCATGTAGTCAGGTTTACAGGAAAGTAAGCACACATTACCACAGAGGAGGCCTTGCTTTGAGAAGTTCAGAGAGGACGAATAGGCATCCACAAGCATACTGGGGAGGCTGCTGAAGGGCGACCTATTCAATTTAATCGCTATCAATCTTCTATTCAATTAGATGAATCTCACGCCGCGGAACAAGACAAGAACATAATGAGAAAATGCACATTGTTCAAGAAATCCGATGGACATTTATAGTAATGAATAATGATCAGGCTTATTATTTTGTTTAAGCTCTGGAAAATTTAAAAGTGGAAGAACTTAGACACGCTCTGTCAGGCAAAACAAAAAGAACAAATGGCTAACCTGCAATAGGCGCTTTGCAAAGGCAGAGACACGCTTCAAATTCACATCATTTTTCATGGCTCTCAGAAGAAGCCCAATAAATAATTCAGACTGACAAACAAAGCACAAGTGTCAGACATACGTCAATAGTAACATCAAACTAACCAGGGAGATGTTCAGACCTTTGAGGAATTTACGGCAGCTGGAAGTAAAAGTTTCGAGTACAAAGCCCGATAAAACCGATCACTGACAGTCTGATTCTTGGACGAGAGCTTATCTAGAAGCATTAGTGCCTGAATACCTACGTTGAAGTTATCTGAATGTACCTGCATAAGTTTACAATTATTGATATCAAATCGTGCTTACACAACAGGGACACAAATCAATCAACAGCAAAAGACCTTGAAGACCTTACCAAACGAAACAGCATTGGTGTATGGGCCTCAATGACATCATCAGCCTCGTCACTTGAAACATAGGGGAATGCCCTATTTACTCCCTAAGAAGATTCCGGACATTGAGCTTATATTTGGTATAATTATGGAAGAAACCGGTCTTAGGGATTCAGATGATGACTCGCATTAAAAGGGATTACTCTACTTACAGTTAAAAGTGCTGATAATATTCTTGAATCCAACTCAATATGTGAGTCTGGTGAAGTTTTCACCTCACTCTTCTTAGAAACTTTATCATTTTTATCCTCTGAGTTGCCAATTTTAGCAACCTTTTGATTGTTGTCTGCCTCGTTGATCAACACCTGACAGGATGATATCGTACTCCAGTTCAATAATCACAGGACGGGAAATTCAGGTGGGAATGAAAGAGAAAGAGCCCCATCTGTACCTTAAAAAGAGCAAAATAAACATCTACTAGACGTTTGGCAACCTTTGGTCCATCACCTTTATGACTCAAACGAATTTGGCTCAAGAAGTTTACCTGCAAGCATATAATCAGGATAAGGAAGCTGCTGTGATATCTAAGAAACTGGTTGCAAAAAAATAAAATTGTGGGTGTTTGATGTTTTCAAGGAATGAAGGTCTCTACTGGTAACTGGTAAGAAATCGATATAGATGTGCCAAGTTCCTTTAATTATGAACTACATCCTAAAAGTATGATGCATGACAGAAATGACGCCATTACTCCACCAAACTTCTTTGCGAATGAGTTAAAAAGAATACATTATACTGGATCTCTCAAACACGGTGTAAAACAGAAATGAAGCATAACTCAAAAGTTCAAAAAAGATTTGGCAAGAATACAATCAAGTGGGACTTACAGCATGATACTTGGCCCGTAAGCCCAGATGAGGTCGAAACAGAAAGGTGTCTACTTCATCAATTACCACCGCCTGTAAAAGAATAAGAAACTTTAGCCAGTTATAGAATCAACACATATTCAAGATCATCAGGCCTGAATAACAGAAGTCTACCTTCATATTTGGGTGGTCAGACAAAAGGTTTGCTAAATGAAAGTCAGCATTAGATGCACTTCTGTTTTGAGGATCACCTAGCTTCAAGTATCGCAAATAAAGTCGAAATTCAGCAACCTCAAAATCAGAAAATGGTAGTTCTCAATTCAAATGGAAAAGGTTGTATGAACAGCATCAAAGGGATTTAGTGCTCACTTTGTTCACCAATGCAGAAAGCAATCTTCTCTCCTGCTCTGATTTGCTCTTCAATAGTGAATATATTGTCTAGAATAGCAAATTAGCAATCATGTATTAGTTTCACCATTATAATAGCAATTATGCAAGTAAAATTTTACTGGAGATAGCTCTTATAACCTATACAGACTTGTAGTGTATTACCGAAACTTTAAGTGCATCACTATCCAACCTCAATAAAATACATCTAATTTTTTATCCTCTGCAAGTATCTTGAGTCGAAAGATTTAGAAGTTCAAACTCATGTTGAGTGCCAGCCAGACTACCATTGGTGCTTTTGCAAAACAAAATAAAATGCCAGTTCTAAAAGCATAGGTGTTGATGAATTGATTCTAACAAGATCAATTGGGAACCAAATGTAAAAGTTCAAACACTTGTCAGAAAATGAACCTAAATGAGATGCAATTCAAAGAAACAACCGACCTTTAATGCCTTGTCTTTTAGAATAGGCAGCATGTCCCTCGATGCTTCCTCCAGGGCAAACACAAACCGTTCATATCTAAGTAAATATTCACAAAATAACAAGTAAAACCGTAAATGAACAAGAGAGTTAAAGAGATGGAAAGATAATGTATTTCGCTTAGTTATATTAAAGACAGTCAAGAAGAAGCAAGGCGCAAACCTCTGCTTTAAGCAGTCCTCCCAATACCAAAAGAGTAGAAGAGAATAGCCATCTTTTGTCTCCGGAAGATTATTTAGAGGACGTTGCAACAGTGTCTTCAGCTTACGATCAGGTAGTAAACTGGAAGTGGGGTATCAGATCAATAAGCAAGTAGTCCGTACAAAATATCAAAGAATAAATCTTAACAATGGGCTGGATGCAGTAAATTAAACATGCACTGGCATCTTGGCCCAAACTTACTTAGAGTCCTTCTGATTGTCTCATCAACTCTCTACCCAATTAAGATATAAAACAGAAATGTACTAGCAACAATTTCTTAATAACATTTAATGAGAGGAATCGTGTGATCCAATTTGACAGACAAAATAGAGCATGGAAAAGAAGAACACCTTGAAACAAAGAGTTCTTTCAATGCTTCAAACCCTGTTAGTGCATGGCGCTTCCCCACTTTCGAAGTTACCATTCCTGCAACAATTAGATTAATCAGAACACAGTGGATCTGAAAAATAACCAATATAAAGACACAACTTAGATATTGAGAATCTTTCCAATAAACCATTCAGACTCCATTTAGCTCAGATTAAACAAAACACATAATGTATCAAGAAAATAAACAATATAATTAAATAACTCAGACATTGTGAATCTTTCCAACAGCAATCTAATGAATCATTCAGACCCCATTTTGCTCCCATCTTGGACCAGACATGACAACACCAAAACTTCCTTTCAATAACAAACAATTGCCACAGAACCTGACCTAACAAAGCGTCAAGGGCCCGCAAATTGGCAAGAGGGTTATCTCCAAGCAGCACGGAAAATGCTGAAACTTTATCAGCTGCAGTCCCCGACCTCTGCGTGGCCACCAGCATCTTAATATCCCCGCTCTGCCCGCGTCCAGCCTCGTAATCCTGGCTATACTGATACATCAGCCTGTCCCCCACCTCTCTCTTTCCCTCCACAAACCGCTTCCACTCCTCCACACCCATCTTCACGTCCAATTTCCCACCATACCCCTCCCCGAGCACCTTCCTCTCCAGCTCCCCGGCGTCCTCGTACCACAACCCCAGCGAGCTCGCCTTAACCAAGGGCAGCTTCGGGAGGCTTCTGTACCTGTCGTTCTTCCTCGAAAGGGCGGCGCTCTGGTCCTCGTCCCTGAAAGGCAGCGACTTCGGGGTGGGCTTGGCACGTGCCCGGGGTTTTGCCACCTGGGCCTTGTCAGGGTGCCCGGCGGGTTTTTCGGGTTTAGCGATGGACTTGATGGGCCCGGATTTGCGGAAGTCGGAGTCGTCGAAGCCGGAGGAAGGGGCGGCGGAGGCGAGGCCGAGGGACGAAGCGAAGGAGGCTACTTCCGATTTGAGGGCTTCGGGGTCGTTCGGCGGCTTCTTGCCGGAGGGTTTCTTCGTGGTGGGGCCCATGGCGGAGTAGAGAAGTTTGGAGGGAGGAAGGAGGTTATAAAAGAAGGGTTTTGAAGGGTTTTAGTGTAGTGTAGCTGGTTCTTTTGTTCAGTGGTTGGATCGGATGACCGGTTCTCTGGTTTCTAATCCGGTCCGATTCTAACCTAAGTATATTTCGAAATTTTTAAGATATATGATGGGTGTTACTGGTATTACGAGGTTGATTGATTAGTTCGTATAAGAAAATTTGTATAATTAGTTAATTTCGCATGTATTGAATTATTTAGTTTAAGTACTGTCTGCGTTAATTAACTGATAAAATGGTCTAAATTTTACTAGAAATCTCGACTTTGAATTTTTTATTATATTTTATCTAAATTAGTTGTTTGATAAGTGTCCCGAGAAAAAGCTTATTGTAAGAGTTAAGAGTACATATTTTTAATTTTTCAGCACCAAGATAACTCGGACAAACAAATTTGTGTTTGTATATAGTTAATAATGAAATTATATAATAGTATTGGATAAACCATACGGTACATCTTCGCACCGTATCTAAACCAAAAGGAAAGAATACTCTGTTTTGGTGGATATTAAACTCAAACTTCTACAATGGAACCCAAAAAAATAACTTGAAAAAAAAAAAGAAACCTGAAAATTAAATATAACAATAAACCCCGAGAAAAAAAAAATGATCACTTGGTAGATCATGTGAAAAATAGTGGCAATATATACAAGGTCTACTTAGATGAAAATTCTCAAGTTAGAATCATGTCGAACTCGGAAAAATGTTATTATTTTTTTAAGACAAATGTGATGTATATTACTTTTTTTTTTTTGGTGAATGATGTAGATTACTTTAGATAGTCTATTTGTTCATTTCCTGGTTGTTGAAGTTAAGAAATAAATTAGGAGCTCTTATATAAACTAGATTTTTAAATATTTCTGACAATTCAAGACAAAGATTTAATAGGTACCCGGTTCTCCCCGCCTCATGACGGGCAGAATTCCATGTGTGATTTGCTCCGATTTATTTAAAACTCCAAGCATGTACCTGTCATTTCCTTTTCCCATTTCACCAACCATCTCTACATCTGTTTTTTACGCGCAACAAACGCGGTATTAGCAGCCTCTCACCTCATCATCTTACCACTTTCTTCATACTCTGGCCATGCACAGCAGGAGAAAGAAACAGCATGTCTTGTTGCAGACAGTCGGTATGCGACGGTGGCTGCCGCCGTGTCCGAGCGAAACTCACGCTTCGGCTTTGAGTTGACGTAACAGAAATGATCGACAAGAATCGTATACATACCTTTTTCATATTACAAGTAAACCAACTTTGTACGAGCATTAATGGTATTGTATATGTATTCACAGCGTTACAATGTGCTGCAGAAAACAAAAGACGTGTTTCCAACATGAACTATTCCTTAGGATGTAACTATGCACATATGTACAGGGTTAGAATAACTTGGTATTAGAACCTGTAAGGGAATGGCGAGATGATCGTCGCCGAATCAGCAACGATAAACCCTCAGAACCTTTAATCAAAGCTGTGCTAGCTCTCTGCCCATGGATGAATGTACGTACCAATCTTCAATTGTGTTAGGAGAGATACTGCGACCGTTTCTTAGGTGATGCATGAATTCATTGTTTGATGGTTTGGTCTTTATTCCAAGAATCCGCATCCTTCGGACGGGGAATCTAACGTGAAATGGCTCCAAAAAATGGTACTACCAAAAATGTCATCTAATCTCACAGGAATAGTGACTCCCCGTTTGTCACCCAATTCACAAACCGTGATGAAAATCCGCCAACAAGATCATCAGAAATCCCGGTTTGACTTCTTCCCTGAAAACGAAAAAGGAAAAAATCAGCATTTCACTCCTCTAGTGATAGAGATAAGGATGAAGATTGTGATAGAGATAGGGATGAAGATTGTTATTAATTATCTTTAGTTTTATTGTTAGTTTTAGATAATTATTAGTAGTTTTATTTATATTAGAATTCTATCTCTTAGGGTTATTTTAGTTCTTATAAATATGACAGGGTTGATTTGATGAATAAAAATTAGGGTTTTCCCTTCAATTCTTGGTTATCCGGTTATTCTTGTGAATTAACGGAACAAGATTCTATCGTTCATGTTCAACACTTCTCGCTGCATCATCTAGCTACCAAAAAAATGAAAAGAAAAAAATGCCAAAACAGCTAACCAAAGAGATGGAAGCAATATGCAACTCCAAGGCTATGCACCAACCTTTAAGCGAGATCCAGGATCACTTGCAGCTTCACTGATAAGATTCTCAGATGACAGACCAGCAATCGACCTGCAGATTCTCAATGTTAGTTGGAAGTTGCCCTTGTTATTTGAAGAATGTTAGAAATCGTCGTGCGGTGGAGAAAGTACCTATCCGAAGGATCATCTTCGTAGGAATTCCCTGACGAAGAAATCCAATCCATGTCAAGAAAATTTGAGCAGCTACATGCATCGCCATGTTCATCATAGCATATATGATTACTCTCAGATACAAAGTCGTTTTCCACCAAATCCGAGTAAAGTTGTCTTCGAGACATTGAAGGAGTGTACCTAAAGATTAAAATGGTGAGAGAGCGCATATCAAAACATCAAGTTATTACTATTACTATCTTTTATACATGTAATAAACATGTACAAACATCAGAGTTAATACACCAAAAACAACAAAGGGTTAGCACCAACGTTAAAAGCTAGTCGCATTTGATAAACCAACCCCACAAATACAAAGGATTTGATTTACTAGTCGTAATAGGAAATGAACTAGCAACAAGAAAGACCAAATCATTAAGAACCTGGAATACGACATGTCACTTCCACAACTTGAAATCTCAGGAGAGGACTCTGAAAGACCCTTATTTACAGCTCCCTCCTTCGACGTAGAATCACGGGGCATAACAACAGCAGAAGAAACAAGTGAGTCACTTTCACGCAGAAGATTCCCGTCGGATAATGATCTCTTCATGAATGATCTGCATATAGTGAGCAGAATAATAAGTTATTCCCTAGTGATGTAGTGCAAAACATAGTCCACTTGACAGTTTACAAGAGACCAGAACACAATCCAAATGTCAATGAAGGAGAAGAATTCATCCTAATGTGCACGCCCAAAGAATTCATCAAAAGCATCAATTTCATTAGACAGACCTGCCTGGCCATATCTTGTAGTCAAGTAGTCGTAGAAATCGTATACACTACGTAAAATACTCAACATCAACCAATATGCTTAATATCTCATTGGAGCTACTGGGAACTTTTAACAACAGTACCTAGCATTCTCATCAACCAATCCAGGACCACGACTTCCAACGTCGTGAAGTTGGTCTGAACCCAATTCCCACAGAGCTGGCTTTCCTTCTTGTGGCTGGAAATGACCCAGAAACCTGCTCATCAAAGCCAAATCTTAGGCGACAGTCAGCAACTTCAACTCAAATGAACAAAGTCCCGGGTTCGAAAGCAACTAACAGAAAGTACAAGATGACGTGCTATCTGACTTACACATTAATAGCATCCTGCTTCTCACCATCCA